>APFE030442879.1:0-16159 GCA_000404065.3 Pinus taeda | reverse complement strand
AGTCACCACATCTCTTCTCAGAGATAGCTACCATAGCCCTAGCTGTTTATTTTCCATTTCTGGTTGTAAGCATATTTCGGTATTTTCCATTAATGAAATGAAGCATTGTTTCCGCTGCATCTTTGTGTATATGGTTATCTCTGTATTTTGTTGCATTCTTGTTTAAATTCGGATCAACAGTATGTGGCGGCAATTTTATTTAAGAGTAATGTTTCTAATTTGCAGTACAGTGCTTTCAAATACAAGAGTAAATGGATGCTTGAAATAAAACATACTTGCAAGTAAAAGAAACTCAATGCTCTGAAACTAAATCATTCACTCAAGAAATTAATAGCAATTTATCAGTCACGGATGCAGTAGCAATAACTCTTTCCTTTTTTAACTGATGTAAATGAAATCAAACATAAATAAGATCCTCAATCTGAGAACTTTGATAGTAATAGCCAATGTCCTTTACAGTTGTTGATCTCACACTCTAAACTAAATGACCGATTAGAAATGACAATGTATTAAATCCACAATGCTGCTAATAAAAATGCAATAAATATGCTAACTGTAACAATGTTGAAAGGAAAAACCAAATACTTACAGAAAGGAAATGAACAGCAATGCTATTTAGTAGAAATGAACAGCGGAACTTATGAAACTGTAATGAACAGTAAAGTCAGTTTATTGGAATGAATAGCATAACAATATAGTTTGCAAAGAATAATAATCTTATTATGATGAGAAGGAACAACAACGCAATTCAGTTATAGCATATATAATGAATCATTTCATAAATTCTCGAAACAAGGAACAGTAAAGCAATGCGATCTCAATAAACAAAAATCAAACCAAACCATCACACAACTATGATCATAAAGTAATGGTACAGAATAGCAAGTGGATCCACCAAGGTCAAACCCTTAGTCACTAGTGAAGCACCACTGGACTACTTTAGTGTGAAAGAAGGAACAACAACCGACTTATGTATTTTAATCATATGCGAAAATGTTTACAGCCAATCGTACTCTGTTTAAATCAACGAGAGTCGATGATCAAAGTGAAAATACAACAGTAAGTTCTGAATAATGAGGATGAATGATTATCAATCCTGAACCTTTATAAGCGTTGTCCCTTTTATAATGGCCAGGTGGATAAAAAAAGAAATAAGAAATAGACTTTGAAACAACGATCCCTCAGGATCAAAAGATCCTGAGGGGCTCCATCTTCTAACTCCAGTCAACTCTTTGTCTTTTGCACTGATGTTGTGATCTTTTCCGTTCTTATCCTTAATTGCGCGCTCCAATCTTGACCTACTTGTCTAGATACAGCTTCCTGGTGAAGGAACAACAATTACTTTGTTTTGTCTTTTCCTCTAGAATGGTAATTTTCCATTTCTTCTCTTTCCTGTATGGAAAAGGACAATAATTAACTAAATTGCAATAATCAATAACTCCCTAGTTTTCGCTATAATTCTTTGATATACTACCATCTTAGAATATAAAGGAGATATGATTAAGGAAAAAGATAAGGAAATAAATGTCAAATTCATACCTTTTCCATAGCTCAACACTTGCCTAGGTCTGTTTCGATGCGGGAGGAGCTGTGTGGATTACGTTGAATGAATCATCTTCAAGCCATTGTGAAACATGGACACATTCAACTGAATGAGGAATATTTAATCCTTCATCGTCTTCTTGGAAAAAAATGTTGCATAAGTTTAAAGATTCCAGATAAATCATGATAATCGACCTTAAATTTGAAATATGAAGTTTTTCTATTACATGTCTAGTCTAGGGTTTCTCTAATCCAATTGCTCAACAGGCAGTCTTTAATCGCTGGAAGCATAACCGACAAGATGGATAAGAACTCAAGAATTACTGGAATAACCATCTTAGGAAAAGGCTTATTCATCAGGGTATAGACCCCAGACACACACTTTTCCCAATGTGAGGACAGGGGTTCGAATCTCCTGGATAAAGAAACTAGCCGAAAGTACCAACGACAAAACAATAATACCAACAACATTACTAAGAGCAGAGTTTTTGATCAGCTGAGCTACTAAAAAGAGGAGCAGTCGCAGGAGCAGTCGCCCATGATAATCAAGATAATGAGGGATTTGCAACATGGCATGCAAATATCAATTTCTTCAAGCATCATTAACTTGCAATTTTGGACGTGGGTGTGTTGCCACTAATTTCTGGCCTCAAATATTTGTGATACATTCGATACCTTATGCATTTCAAGGACGTACCAATTCCACATGTTTTCCTAGGATCTTGTCAAATTCAACGAGTACAACTAAGTTAAAATAGATTTAATATATATACTTTTACACATATTAACATGTATCATTCTTTTACTTATATCAACTTGTATGCTATTTTAAAATTATTATTCCAAAACTTAAATATCACATTGATTACGGGAAAAACGATTATGAGCACAAAGAATTCTATTCCTCCATATGAGATAAAGGGAACAAAATGTTGCCATGTAAATGTCGTATTTAAAAATAATAATTTTCACTTAATTTTATATGAATTTCATTTAATGATGAATATTCACTTTATTTGATATAAATTTTATTTCTTATGAATCATGTGATGAATATTCACTTTATTTTGTATGGATTTTCATTTTTTATAGACGTTGTGATTAATTTTGAAAAAAACAAAATATTATTTTTGAATACATTTTAAAATGAGATTATTTGAAATGGTAAATATTTCAAAGTGCAAGAAGATGTTTCCCTAATAGAAATTTAAAGACACAACATTGTAGTGTTTAATGAAAACCATTTTAATTACATACAACAATTATTAAAACAATATAAAAGAGATGAGATTTAGGAAATTAAAAACTTAGAAAATTGAATCAAATTATTTTAAAACTATATATATGTAACTCAAAAAACAAAATATTTTCCCAATAGTGATGTTTCTATTAAATATATCACATATTATATTTTTTTGTTGCGATGTTAGTGTAATATAAAAAAATAAATAAATAAATAAAACATTTAAGAGAATTTACATTTGTACATGATAGTGTATTTTTTGGGTCATTATTTATGTATATTAATAAATCTAGTGGAGTTAAAATATGTTCTAAATTATTTAGATTATATTTGATTGTCTTATTGTAATTAACAATTTTCTCTCAGTTTTTTTATTTTTTTTTTGTGTAAATAAGCATTTGTATTAACAAAAAGGAAATATGTTACAAAACTTCTGCTGCTGCAGATTAGAGGGCTGCTTGACAGCACGCCTGGCTACTGGGAACTGCATTGGCCATAAAAGAGAACAGGCTCACCACGCAGGGCGGCCGAGACTGTAACCAAAAAACAAAACAGGCTCACCACGCAGGGCGGCCAAGAAGTATCGGCAGGATAACCAGAAAACCTGATACTTCTATCTGAGAAAAATGCCACAATTCCATAAGAAGAGAACAGAGTACAAGATAACAGGAACAGAGAACATAATAACCCGAGAGGGAGAAAGTCCGAGACAGCAAAAAGGAACAATGGCCGCAACCATCAGCGGTGGGCTGACCCCTGTTTCGGCAGGTGGCCAGACCCCTGCTTCGGCAGGTCGCTTGGAGGGATGCCAGAGGTCTCCCCAGCAATACCCTCGGTGTTAGCCACATTCCTCATAAGCTTGATGAGCACAATAAGCTTTTTGTCGATGATGTCCGCTTGCTGGTCAAGCGAGGATAGCTTGAACTCGATGCTTTCCACCACGCACATGTGGTCGTGCTCCATGGCATCCATCTGGCGCTTGAGCTTCTGCACTCGTTCATCTTGCTCTTCCTGCGCTTCCAGGACCTTCGCCAGCATAGTCTTCATTCTCCACGCCTCCGCTTGGGTTCTGACAAATTGGGTGGCCCACGTAAAGGTGGTGCCCGGGTCCTGCAACCAGTTCACCTCCCTCCCCAGCTGCTGGTCAGAAAGCTGAGCTTCCTCCGCCTTCGCACTACTTTCCAATTCATCCAACTTTTGCTTGTTCCGCTGCGAGGTTCGAGTCTCATACATTTCTTGGGCATGATGAATATCCTTTATAGTCGCCTGGTTACGGCAGTTATCCCCTTTCATGGTGTAGGTAACTGCCACGGTGATAACCAGCTCTGTGTTGGCAGAGGGAAAGCGCTTCACCTTGCAATACAATAAAACAATGCTTTCCATTGCTACCAAGGACATAGTTAAATAACCGAAGGCCTGAAGATGGTTGGATGGGGGAATTGGATGGGAGGGCCACTTGCCCATCCTATCGTAATTATTGCAGCGAGGAGGAAGAAAGGTGGGATCAGAGAATAATTGCTGGCGATTATTTCCACCGATCTCTCCCTCGTCTGCAGCTCGCCAGGTAAGCTGAGTCCTGCTATGTTTACGGCACCGAGGATCCAAGCAGATCATAGGGCGGTGCAAATCCTTAGGTCTGCAACCACTGACGGATATGCCTTGTGCCGATTGTCCTTCGGCCTCATTCGTATTTAAGGTGGTGTGCTTAGTCAGCATGGTGTCTAGCCGGAAAGCTGAGTACTATTACCGTTTCGTCGTCGCTTTCTGCCTGGGCGATGTCCTTATTGGCAAGCTATAGGCAGGTTCCCTTAAGGGTAGGACACGTGATGTCGCCCCACCAGCTGTCCCTCGGAGCATTGGGGTTCTCAATCCCAACGTTTTCCAGGTGGTCCGCCACCGAGTTTCCTTTTCGTCTGATCGCCTGAAAGGTTAGGCCTTTCATTTCACGAAGCAAATTGGCTCTATTTTCGGTTGCCTGAGCCAGGCGCCAATGCTTCGTGACCCTGCTTGCTGGAGTGCCATTGTAAATTCGCCTGGCCGCTGTAATGGCCACTTCTGAGTCTCCCTCTATGACAACATTGGCAATCTGGTTTGTATGCAGAATTCGAAGGCCTTTTTCCAGCGCTGCGAATTCCATCTCATTGTTGGTGGCTTCGCCCAAGGCTTGATTGTAGATATAAAGGATTTCCCCTCTGTGGTTCCTGATGACCCCTCCAATACCAGCCGGACCGGGGTTGCCCCTGGAGGCACCGTCGAAATTTAGCTTAAGAAAGCCTGTCGGGGGCCTGTACCATCCCTGTTGTTCATTTCGAGGCTCGAACTTGCTGCTTACAGTTGGAGAGTTGTTCCCATTTTCCAACTTGAAACTAACCAGAATGCGCTGGTCCTTGGGCGAAGGATTTGAGTCGGACGACCCAGTGCATTTGGCCGAGATTAATTCGTGGATGTTTGCGGATAAGGTAAGCTGCGAGAACTCGAAATTCCTCTGTTCATTTTGAAAAATTCTCCTGTTCCGTTCCTTCCAGATAGTCCATGTTATAAAGCTCGGGATAATTTTCCAAATACTGTTTACTCTGTGATTGTTCGAGAAGTCGCCTGGCCATTGAGTAATTGTGTCCTGGATAGAATTTATGTCCCTGTTGGATTGTTGCATGATGTTTTCTAGCCACTTCCATATACTGTTTGTCCAATTGCAAGAGTTAAACAGGTGATTTATAGTTTATTTTGCCTTGCGGCACATGGGACAAATGGAAGGGCCGGAGAAGCCTTTTTTCTGAAGGTTATCCCATGTGAGGGTTTTTCCTCTCATGAGGAGCCAGAGGAATGTCTTGATTTTGGGCCAAAAGAGGCTATCCCAGACCTTGGTACTCCAGGGGAAGGTTTCCCCTTTCTCATTCTGTTCCAGTTGCGTCCTGGCTTCTTTTAGGGTGTAGCTACCGTTCCCCTTCATTCCCCATCTGAGCTGATCTCTGACTGAAGAAGATTGTATTTTCCTTTTGTTGAGAGTGGATAGGAAGCTCTGAATTTGAGCATTCTCTGTTGTGAAGTTGATGGAGTTCGGGGGGTTCCAGGCTCTCCACTCCTGCTCAATGCTTTCCTGGCTCCAATACTGATTAACTCTGTAGTTGCCTTCTATTTGAACTTCTCTTTTGTAGTTTTCCAAATCTGGCGTTGCAAGGCGAGGAAGCTGCTGCCAAGCATCCTCCCAAAAGAACGTTGTTTCTCCATCTCGAATTTCCCAAAAACTATGATCTTGAATAATGTTGCGGTTGCGTTTGGCTAGGTTCCATATGGGAGATCCTTCTGGAACTTCCTGAAGCCGGATAAGGTCCTGCTCATTGCAATTGGGGGTGTATTTCTCCTTCCAATGTTTCGCCCAGGGAAGGTGAGGTTCTTTAAGCCATCTCCACCATAATTTTGCTCCACAGGTATTATTGGAGGTCAGGGGATCAATTAGATTGAGGCCACCTAGAGATTTTGATTTGCACAGCTTATTCCAGGCTACTAAGGCCCATTTGTTTTTTTCCGCGTTGCCTTTCCATAAGAATGATCTTTGGATTGTTCTGATCCTGCGTAGAACGCCTTGAGGGGCAGGCAGGATGGAAAGCAAGTAATGAGGTATGGCTTGCAAGATGGCCTTGGTTAGGACTAGTCTGCCCGCAAAGTTTAGGGCTCTGTGTGTCCAGTGTCTGCATTTGCTTTCCATCTTGGCTAGAGTGCTTTCCCAATGATGCTTTTGCCAGGGTTTTGAAGTGAGTGGAGCACCTAGGTATTTAGAGGGCAGATTACTCCTTTTAAATCCTAGAATGCTTGAGAGATGCTTCTGAATTGCAAGGTGAGTATTGAAGAAAAAAATCTTAGATTTAGCATGATTGATTTCCATACCTGAAGCTTTGCTAAATAGAGTTAGGATGGATTTAAAGGCAAGCGCTTCTTTCACCGTGGGGGTACCATGCAACAGGGTATCATCCACGAACTGCTGGTAAGTTGTGGCTGGAATAGATTGAAGAGGATGGAGACCCCTGATATTGCCTTCTTCTTTAGCTTTGTGGATGAGACGGCTTAGGCCTTCCATGAGGATCACAAAAAGGAAGGGGGAGAGAGGGTCTCCTTGCCTGATGCCCCTGGAAGGGATGAAGGTTTCTGAGGGTGAACTGTTGACGAGAATGGAGAAGGAGGAAGACTTGATTAGAGCTAATATCCAATTGTTACATTGTTGATCAAATTCGAAAGCTGTAAGAACAGCTTCCAAGTAGTTCCAATTTACCTTGTCAAATGCCTTGGAGAGATCTAGTTGCATGAGCATCCCAGCTTTTTTCCTGGTCTGAAGAGTGTGCACCATTTCTTGTGCTAAGAGGATATTGTCTTGAATTTGTCGACCTTCTACATAACCAGACTGTTCTTCTGAAATGAGATTAGGCAGGATGGGCTTGAGCCTGTTTGCTATGACCTTAGAGATGATCTTGTAGATCACATTGCAGAGTGCAATAGGTCTGAACTTCTCAGGGGTGTGAGCATTCTCCTTCTTTGGGATTAAAGCCAAGAAGGTGGAGTTGAGCGATTTGAGAATGGTGCCTGAGCGTCTAGAGTCTTCAACCACTTCCCAGATTTCTGATTTGATGGTTGGCCAGCAAGCTTTGTAGAAATTGATGGTAAAGCCGTCTGGGCCAGGGGCTTTATCATTAGGCATGCTCTTTACTGCCTCCTCCACTTCCTCCATTGATATTTCTTTGAGGAGGGCAAGATTTTGATCCTTTGTTACCACTTTGGGGATGGATTGCGTTAAAGTGTTAATTGCTTCTGCTCTATTTGCATGCGTTTCCTGGGAAATGTGCTTGAAATGCTCTGTCAGGAGCGAGGAGATTTCCCTGTGATTGTGAAGAGTATCGCCCGCTTCGTTTTTAAGATTGAGAATTTTGTTGGCACTTCTGTAATCGAGGGTGGACCTGTGGAAGAATTTTGTGTTTTACTCACCCTCTTTAAGCCATTGCACTCTGGATTTATGTTTCCAAAGTGTTTCTTCTTGAAGGCTTCGATGTTGCCATTGGGTCATTAGTTCTTTTTCCAGCTCCTTTGATTCCTCAGTGATGTTTCTAGAGGTCCAGCTTTTATGTATGTTCTCGAGCTTGCCCTCTAGAATGGATTTTTCCTTGAAAATGTTGCCAAATTCCGTGATGTTCCAGTGCTTGATTTTGCTTTTAATGTGCTTGAGCTTGCTTTGGAGTTTGAAAATTTTGGTACCTTGGACATTTAGTGGTTCCTGCCACCACTTCTATAGCAGTTTAACAAAATTAGGGTGCTGTAACCAGAATTTTTCAAAGCGGAATGGGTTGTTTCTCAGGGTGCCCAGGAAGGCAGCCTCTAGAGAGATGGGCCAATGATCCGAACCCCCACTAGGGAGAATATCAGAGTTGACAGTGATGCCCTCTAGAACGATACTCTCTGAGATGAGGAACCTATCCAGGTGGGAGGCGATGAGATTCTCTCCACCCCTTCTGTTGTTCCAAGTGAAGGAGTAGGAGGAAGGCTGCACATCCACCAGTTTTGCTATTTCAATGAAATCGGCAAAGGCCCCTACGTCCCTGTTGAGCTTTCTTAACCCTCCCTTCTTCTCCAGGAGGGTGGTGATCATGTTGAAGTCTCCACCCATGATGATTTTTGAGGCATGATATCGATATTGCAGACTTCTGAGAGAGTTGAGGAAATGGAATTTTTCTTCTAGTCTTTGAGGGCCATACACATTAACACAGAGATAAGTTTCAGAGTTACCTGTGATTTGAATCTCCGTTGCTATGTAGGCATGAGTGGCTTCTGAGGCAAGAACACTGATAGCTCTTGTGTCCCAAAAGGTGTTGATACCTCCTTCCCAACCTTGACTGGCAACTTCAATGAAGTCGAGAGGCTTACCTAATTTTTGACTGATGCTTTTCATGTGAGAGGTAGAGCATTTTGTTTCTTGAATGAACATAATGTCCGGCTTTTCTGTTTGGAAATTCCTGATGATAAGTATTTGTTTTGCTTGGCTGTTGAGCCCTCTTGTATTCCATGAAATTATTTTCATTGGTAACCAGGTTTTAAAATGATAGGACGGGAAGGCTTCTAGGGCCTTCATTTTACCTGAGTTCAGCATTAAGATCCCTAAGTCATGAAGAACCTCTCCATTTGTCCTCCTTCCCCTTTTCTTTTTTGGTTTAAAGCCAGTTGGGTTGACGGAGATGTTTTTGGAGTGGTTGCCTGTTCCTGTTGCTATTCCCAGTCTCCTGTTTTGCCTGGCCAATTCGGCCCTCTGTCTTGCAATGAACAGATCGCTAATCTTTTTTAGTTCTTCTTCTGGAACATTTTC
Organism: Pinus taeda; assembly: GCA_000404065.3. NCBI lineage: Eukaryota > Viridiplantae > Streptophyta > Pinopsida > Pinales > Pinaceae > Pinus > Pinus taeda. The sequence goes on along the minus strand of APFE030442879.1, from coordinate 7,031 downwards.
AATGCCTTGCGCCTTCCAGTTTTCCTCTAGAGCTGGTAGGTTTACACCTGCTTTTTCCAGAGCTTCGTTTAGTTCCAGTTTGTCATTGCCCCCGTCACTGTTTAACATCTCCATATCTTCGTCTTGGGTGCTTTCCTGTTCTTGTCTATTGTCTTTGGGACTGTGGGGGTTTTCACCCTGTTCTTTCCTGTTGTTTTCTAGCTGGTTCTCTTGCCCCTCTGTGTCCCTCTCATCCACCCTTATCTCTTCTGTGTCTGTGTTCGTTTCCAGAACCCTGAAGGGGTTGAGGATGGTGCTTGGGACGGCCCCTGTTCTATTTGGTCTTCTTCTATTGGCTCTTTGCCTAGTTTTCAGTTTGGTGAATGTCTCTTTATTCTGCACCTCAGGCAAGGGTTTTCTTGCTTCTTCCGATCTATTAAGAGGGAAATCTCTTACTATATGCCCGTGTTCGTGACATTTTCTGCAGCGAAACGGGATTTGTTCGTAGTCAATGGCCTGGAAATAGTCTTCGTCTCGAAACTCCAACCAAATACCTTCATGCAAGGCTCCAGATACGTCCAGTTCCACACAAATTCTGGCACAGGAAGTGTATCTGCGTTGAATAGTTGCTTCAGAAGCTTTGACAAAGGTGCCCAGCTTATCTCCTATTTGCTTGAGAGTTTCTAAACCCCAATAATCTATGGGGAGGGAGAAAAGTCGAATCCATACAGGAACCTGAGTGAAGGTCTCGTTTTCAGGGATGAAGTTGGGTTTCCAAGGTCTCATATAGAGACCCGCTGATGCAAAAAAATATGGACCTCTGTCGAACACCCTATCTTTATCTTCTATGTTTGTGAAGACAACAGTGAAAAAACCTTTATCTCCTAGGTGTAAGTTAATGTCACCTTTGGGTCTCCAGTGCTGTTTGATCCATTGGCATATGGCTCGCTCCGTTGGCCACAGCCCCATAAATTTACATATGACCGCATGCTTCGACATGTGCTCCCTGTGAGCTTGAATCTCCGGGTCTGTGCAGACCACTCTGAGTGCCTCTTTCTTTTTTGGCTTGCAGGCTCCCTGGGGGGCGTTGTTTGTACCTGAGGTGATGGGTGATTCCCTCTCTTTTCCTTCTCGTGTCTTCCCTTGCTTCTCTTTCTCGTTTTCATCAGTTTCCTGGGTCGGCTTTGGGTCCTCAGCTTGACGATTTGCAGCAGCCCCGAGAGAGTTGTTTTCTGTTTCCTTATCCTTCTGTTTGGAACCCCCTCCATGTTCCGCTGACATTTTCTGCTCCTTGTCTTTTCTGGAGCTGCCTGGGTTTCTTCTTTCTCCGTGACCCGAGATTTTTAACCCTTCTTTTCTTGTCTGCTTGTGCATAACAATATTCTTGAACAATGGGGTCCCTGTGGACCCCCCGCTGAGCATTTGTCGGGTTAGTCCTCTTCCCCTGCAGTGGAGATCAGCCAGTCTGATGAACTGCGCTGCCAGAGCTGACTCTGGAATGGCAGGGCAGGGCGTTAAACCCTAGAGCAGAGTTTGCAGCCGATTTTCGCCAGAGCGTTTTTTCTCCGCCTCTCAATGACACCTTTGCTCCTGTTGCTTAGTTTTTTTATTATTAATAATGTAATAAAATATATATTATAAATTTTTATACATTTTAGAATTATTAGAATTATATAATATATGTATAGTTTTTGTTTTTTTTTTCTAAATTCGGTTATTTCTATATTAATGCAAAATAAAATTACAGAGAGACCGAGGTCTCGGGGATTCTAGCCTCTAAGAGGCATGCTTACAAAAATCGCTTGAAAACCTGACGAGATGTCCTATAGATACTTGCTTTGAGGCTTGGAATTGTAACTGGAATCTGGTAAAAAGAATTGGAGACCATTCAAAAACTAAGAACTACAAGGCCTTTTTATGACCGGAAGAGAGCCCATAAGCATAATTACCCAGTACAGAGTCCAAGAGGACATAAGTCATAAGACATAGAACATGATTGCAAGCCGAACTGAAATGAGCTGCCCACGCAGGGGAAATCAGCGAGCCAAAAATAACAGAGACCTGATACTGATACTGAAAGTGAGACACTAAAAGACTGAGGATCTGAGAAGATATGACGACTTCTTGTAGCTGCAATGCCAAAAACAGAAGTAGCAAACTTGATCAGTCACTTATTTTAAATGATAATTATAATTATATATAAGGAGGGATGTTTTTATTATGTTAATTATTTAGATTATATTTCATTGTTTTAATTTTATTAACAATTTTCTCTAATAATGTAATAAAAATATATATTCTAAAGTAAATAATTTTATACATTTTAGAATTATATATATACGTATAATTATTTTAAATGATAATTATAATTTATTATAAGAGAGGGATGTTTATTTTTATTTTTATTAGTGATGAATATATAAATCATATTTAAAAATCTAGTTGAAAATTAGCTAAATGGAAAAGTAACTTTGTTTTTGTATATGCAGCTTAAATACAAAGTCAACTAATCATATAAAATAGACTAGAAGTTCAATATACATAAACCATTGAATCATGAGAGTACTTAAATAACATAAATTAAACAATGGAAAGCCATAAATGTTTACACATCCAAAGACACTTTAACCAAGAAATCCTTAATCAAGAAAACTATCCAACTCTCATGATCCTTGCAACATGTTCTATTTATAGTCACATAAAATCCTAATTTGTAGCTTTTTGAATAAGTATAAGTGGTTGGAGGTCATTGATCAAGATATAATGAATCTTGGGATCCTTAACCATTTTCAGATTACTAATAACTATATTTGGTTTCCCTTTAACAACTAGTAAATCATTAGTCCTAATCAATACGGTGCTTATGTTCAAATCCTAATTTCATCAATTATACCCCATGTGATTTGATTATTTACTTATCAAAGTTAATTTCACATCCCCTCCATCATTTGAAGAAGTTCTCCCTTCAATTGATTAAGCATCAAATCCCTTTCATTGCTTACCAATCCTTGACATAGATTGTTTACCAATCTTTGACATACACCTTCTTTTGTAAGGCCCTGCTTTATCACATTTTTAAATATTCTTATTGTGTTAACAAGAGACTTAGACATTCTGTTTAATGTGGATATCCCTTTGGAGTATTTACCTTTACCTTTGTCAACTAGTTAAACTTTTACCAACAACACATTTTTTATCATTCCTTCCATATTCCTTCACCTTATCTCCACCAATAATATCTATGCCACTACATCATTAAGAGTTAATATGGTTTTATTACTCCTAATAGCCACAGCTAGATTATTCCTTGAATCTAGTGAAGAACATAGTAGAATAGTACATGTTTCCCCCTCCTGGTATAGATATCCACACTCAATAGCTAGATAATCACAACATTGAATGAATGTAGGCTTTATATGACTGAATTCCCCTCTGTCTCCTTAAAACATAGAGAAGAAACAACTTATTGACTAGTGATTTCAATTAGTATAATTTTCCCAACTTATCCCATAGTTTCTTGGAAGTGTCTTCCCTTTAGAAATTAAACAACACCATATGTAGAAGAGAAAATTGAATCATAGTCCTTGATTTTCTTTGAAGTCTCTTACAATCCACACTATGATCACAATATTGAATGAATATAGGCTTTATATGACTTAATTCCCCTCTCTCCTTAAAATATAGAGAAGAAGCAACTTATTGACTAGTGATTTCAATTAGTATAAGTTTTCCAACTTATCCCATAGTTTCTTGGAAGTGTCTTCCCTTGAGAAATTAAACAATACCATGTGTACAAGACAAATTTGAATCATAGTCCCTGATTTTCTTTGAAGTCTCTCACAATCCTCCATTGACATGATACCTTGAGGTGTTCTAGGATGCAAAACAATCCATCGTTCTCATTTTACAAGGGGATCCTCTATTTTAAGCTTCCAAAGTTAGAAACTACATTTTAAGCTTCCAAAGTTAGAAATTCTGACCATTAAAATTATTGATCTCAATTCTTGTACTACTGTATATCCTTCTTTAACCAAACTTTTTTTCTAAGGCTCCTAATCAAGCATGATTGATATTTTTGAAGGAATAAATATATTTATACACAAATTTTAAATAATAATAAATCATAATCTGACTTAAAATTGTATCATCAAATTCAACTAAAAAATTCAATATTTACAATAATTAACAAAATAAGATTAAATAATTCTACTGAGAGGCACGTTCTATAGCCTAGTCTGTGGAAGATGTGTAATGTCCTAGTCTGTGGAAGATGTGTAATGTCTTCCATGCTCAACCTCAAGTAGACAATTCTCTTTTACAATAAAAATAAGATATTCTCTAAATTTAAAAAATGTTTACTATAATAAAAAATAAAAATGAAATATGTGTGTGTGAGATAAAACACCAATCATCCTATTTTCACTACAGTCAATTAGTTAATTTTCCATGTCCATAGTATCACTTACTCTTAGCCATAATAAAATATTTTAATGTCTATGTTAAGTTATATATTTTTATATCAATTTTAAAGACAATTAAAATAATTAAAAGTGAAAAACTTATATTCTCAATTTCCCTTGCCTAGAAAGATGTAAATAATGCAAATAATGCTTATATTTCTCAAAAATATTTCAATATAGAGGGAGAAAAAAATGGAGAATAATAAATATATATATATATATAATATAATATATATATATATATATATATATATATATATATATATATATATATATATATATATATATATATTATGAATAATAAAATATTTTAAATGTTAAAAGGGAAGAAGTAATTAAAAGTAAAAAATCAATTAATTAAAAAGTTATGAGTAATTCACTTCAATTTTTGACATAAAATTTATTGTGGTATTTGAAAAATTTTAATGTGAATATAAATAAAATATTTTAATATACAATATCAAGTAATATTAACATGTATTTATAAATATGTTAATTAAAATAATAATGGATTGATAAATAACATACCTCAATTCTCTCCTAATATTCATCTTAAATAAAATATTCTTATTGCATAAATAGATGTATTGAAAAAATTTTAAAATAATTTAATTAGATTTATATATATAATTTTAGTAGGCTTATTAATGAAGAGTATGTGTTTCTTTGTAAGAGGTTGTAAGTTTGAATCTAATAGCACATGTAGGGCAGACTGCAAGTCTACAAAGGGGGAAATTGGCGTCTTCAGGGAAAGTTGGACCATTTGGAAGGTAGATTACTCCACATGGAAAATCATGTTCAGTGTGAGTTCCCTCCGCCACCACGTGGTTTAGGACTCCACAATCCAGCTTTGGTAACATCTAATGCATAATGGCACTTGATTTATTTCATTTTATGTTTTTTGTTTCCTTTTAATGTCTATAGGAATCGATAACTACAGTAGTATTATTCTCATGTGATATGATGTGTGGGCATTGTCAAGCATTATAACCTACATATAATAAAATTGCAACGCACCTCTGTGGGGTTGGCTCCCTTTTCTTAACTAAGATGGATCCCATGTATCATGGTTCAAGCTCATAACCTTTCTAAAGAATGTCGATTGAACAATGCGAAGCAAAAAATGAAAATTATTTGCTTCAAGAAAATAAGGTACAAAAATGCACACGTAGAGTTATGTTTTTGTTTTTCATTTTTTTCATGTATCAAACATTATGTTCCAGTAACTTAACGATAATTATGAAATTTATGTATCACACTAATCCTTCTCCCCCATTGTACCTTGACATACAATAATGCAGAAATTAGCACATTCAAAATCAAATTGTATGTAGGTAGAATGTAAAATACTACAAGCTTTTGATCAAGTGAGACAATTCAATATTGAAAAATGGTAAAAAATGACTATGTGAGGAGAAAGAAATATGCACCAAATCAGTGTGGAAGGAAACAATCTCAGTATGAAATATACACTTCGCAATCTTTTTCCACTTTTTGGGAATATAGTCTCTTTTCTAAGGCATAAAAAGTCTTTTGCATATAGCCAAGTCTCACAGAATATCATGTTGAATAAAGGAAAGCTCATAGTTGCTACCATAAGATTTCACCATGGTTCCTCTGAATAGTGAATTAAAGTTGATATGTCAACTAAAAGAAATATTTAATCTGTTATCACTTAGAACCACAGTCCACATATGTCCAAAGTTTCATATAAAAAAATTTTTGTTTAAAGTCAATAGGTTTCTATGTGTGTCACTTTGAAATTAGAATTTCAAAAGGTATTGATGTGAGTCCTTGTGAAAAACCGTTAGATACCCTCCATCATTATTGTTTAAGGCATGTCTTGTCTTGTTTGTGTCATTTGTATTTTGCGCAGTTTCGCAGCGCAATCTGATTGGCCAATTTAGCTGCGCAATCATTCTTCCCCCTTTTCGAAGCATATCATTTACCAGCCATTTCGTAGCGCGTTTTGTCAATTCATAATTGTCTGTGCTACGAAATCGGGGATTCGGGGTTTTTGCGGCGCATTTTCTTGAAATGTCAAGTCTGGGAAGATGAGTCATTAGGTCCGTTCACATTTTGTCAGTTGATGTCTTCTCCAGGTCATGATAGGTTATCATTCCGCCATCAGGTTTAGGATCACACACATGACAATCATTTTAAGAGATTTTATGAGGTATGGTTGTGTCATAATGTTTATTCATGGTGAGTTAACATGCCTGTTGTATGACGAGTTTTTTTTGAAAAAATGCAAAGAAGCCCGAGTTTTCATTTAAAGGGATCATTGCAAGCGAGCCTGCACTCCAAAGTCGAAGCTGTTTTTTGAATTGTAGCTGCTATCAGTTCTCTGTGTGAAAATATTCGAAGCAAGATGGAGAAAAGAGTACATCGATCCAAAAGGTGCCTAAGAACAGAGCCAGAGGGGCTTGATCTTACACTCAGAGATGAAGGTGTAGCAAGAGCCTTTAAAAATGCTGGTTGCTGGAGGTTTTGTGAAAAGTTGAAGGGAGGACATGCAGAGGTAACGAAAGCTTTTGCATTGAATTTTACTGGCTTGAATTCTAAGGTGTCAATGCTAGAATTTCCTGTGTC
>APFE030442864.1:0-14411 GCA_000404065.3 Pinus taeda | reverse complement strand
TGAGGTTGACAGAGTAAAAGAACTATCTTCATAAGGATTTGTTTCAATATTTAACGAGGTTGACATAGTAAAAGAATTATCCTCAAGGGTATTGTTTCAGTTTTTAATGAGCTTGACATAAGAAAAGAACTACGCTCATATAACCTATTTCATTTTTTAATGAGGTTGACACAGGAAAAGAACCATCCTCATAAGGATCTTGTCATTTTTTGACGAGGTTGGCATAGTAAAAGAACTATCCTCAAGAGACCTATTTTATTTTTTAACGAGGTTTAGATAGTAAAAGAACTATCCTCTTAGAACCTTGTTTCATTTTTTTACGAGGTTGATACAGTAAAAGAACCTTCCTCATAGACCTATTTCATTTTTTAACAAGGTTGACATAGTAAAAGAACTACCCTTTGAGAACCCTGTTTCATTTTTTAATGAGGTTGACGCAGTAAAAGAACCTTCCTCAATAGGACATGTTTCATTTTTTAACGAGGTTGACACAGTAAAAGAAACATCCTCATAAGGACTTGTTTCATTTTTTAACAAGGTTGACACAGTAAAAGTACCATCCTCATAAGGACCTATTTCATTTTTTAACGAGGTTGACGCAACAAAAGAATCATCCTCATAGGGACCTATTTCATTTTTTAACAAGGTTGACAAATTAAAATAACTATCCTCATATAACATGTTTCATATTTTAATGAGGTCGACATAGGAAAATAACCATCCTCATAGAATTTATATTATGGCTTCCAATTGGAAGAAACACATGTCAATAGACACCCCTTGATCATGGCCTCCAAAAGGTCTTCATCTGATGGAATAATAGTTCTCTAAAAGGAACTCATGTCAAGGGGATTAATAGGGTTAAGAGAATTGTATTAAAATCCCCCCATTGAAGTTTTGACCACGTCAGTTACCATGTCTAAGTCAAAAGAATTCAAGAATATAGTGAGAGGCTCGCTTGCATCGGTAACTGAAAACATGGGACAAGTTGCCACATAATTAACTCATGGAGAGGTAGGGACCACTTCCATTATAAGGAACATTCAGGGGTGTCAGATGACCGGTAGTCAAAGAAACATCAACATATGGAATTTGATCAATCAGCACAATGTTTCCATTGTGAGGGAAGGACATCATGCAAAAGAGTGTCGATATGACAAATTTTATGGCATATACATAGTCTCACCCAAGGAGATAATTGAAATCAAAGATACCTTCGACTACCATTAGATCGATAAAAATAGTCTTACTTTCTAAGGTAATAGGTTACTTAGGAAGGATCCCTAAAGGTTCACTAACAGTTCTATTAAAATCTAACAATTTCTGTGTAACAAGAAAAAGCTGAGGGAAACCCGAAGCTTGCCAAGCAATCGAGGATAAAATATTGACAAAAGCACCTTCATCTACATTTGTGTGACACAAATTCTTACCATAAGCCTTCACAATGATTTGGAAAGGGGTGGAACAAATAAGTAGAGGTTTTTTCAATCTACTCCAATCAAAAGAAATAGCCTCATTACTTGGATGGGGTTCGAAAGCAATAGATGAAATGCCCTCATGTGTAGAATAATCCGAGGTAACATGAAGAACTTGAGTGGTATTAAGTTCACTCTTTTGAGGGAGAGTAGGATCAACTAAAGATAGTAATGAGTTTACCACTTGATCAACTAATGGCTCATAAACTTTACTGATACATGTTTCACTCTTCAATGGAAGAGTGGGATTGACTGTACTTGGATTTAGATCAATCAGTTCATCAACTGACGGTAGGTGGGGGGAATTTTACAGTAATTAGTTGGAAGTTGTTTCTGTGAAAAATTAAGTTTTTCCAACAATTTTTAAGCTTAATTGTTGGCTTGTTGGGGACTGACCCAGGTTCAGAGGTGATTTAGCCAAGCAAATCCTGGTACTACTGGGCCTTTTGACAATAGTCCGCGGAGCATGGACTGAAGTCTCACCTAAAGTAGTATGGGAGGGTACTAGAACCAAGTTTCCACACCATAGGGATGTCTGATGAGCTTCGATGGTCCACGGTTTGACCCTGCATGCACGTCGCTACGTGCATCTATTAGTCCCTTGCAACCTCTGATGTTGCCTTAGCGAAACCCTACTCGGGGTGTGATCTGTATTATTACCCAACTTCCTTACTATTAACCTATTATTATCTGGTTACTTAGATTATCTGTGTAAGTCTCATGATAATTAATAGTATACCCAGCATTCATATAAGTGCACGTGATAAACAAAACAGTATAAATGTATAGAATGCAATATACAAGTAGATGCACAAAAATTGGTATCAACTTCTCTTTATTATTCTCTATTCAAGGTTACAGACCCGACACTGCCTTGCACACTCAGCTATAAGGGTCCACGTACTCAACTACGGACTCTACTAGGCCTCTGCGCACTCAGCTGCAGAGCCTCTTCCTACTACTATGACCCAATACACTTAGATCCTTACTCTATGCTTGAATCATTCATACTCATCTATCTCCCATTTCCTTGCTATCTTTACAAATTAGAGCCTCGATATATATATACAATCCCATGGTCCACAGACCATGGGTAGGCTGACATGAAATTACATTACATTACAAAACTTAGGGAAAACAACCCTAAGACTCAACCTATACTTTGCGCTCTGCGCCCGCAATTTGTGGAGTCTTACAATCCATTTGACCAAAAACTTGGGTTTTGAGCCCCAAAACATGCTATGGGGGCATCCGATGCCCAACACGCCCCCAACACAAACATCATGACTTGCCCTTGAGTCACTCTGTTAGCGCAGAAATCTTGGCATGGAGTCCCTCCAACTGGTCCCGAACGACTTGAATGTCGGAAACACACTGAGTTGTTGCCTATTGTACCTATTGCATTCTTGCTTCTGAATCATCTGTGTCTGAATTGTGTCCTTACCTTGGTACCAGTATCTACTGCATGTGTTTATAGTCTTGTGCCCTTTTCCAGCTCCTCAGGTCACGAAGACTGTGCTTCAGCCGGTTAGTCAGATAGCCAGCCCACCCATGTCGGGCTTTAAGTGACTATCGTTTACTTTGCCTCGGAAGGGTTCACCATTTAGTTTGACTAGCTGGACCGCACCTCCATCGATGACCTCCTTAACCACATATGGTCCTAGCCTATTGCACAAAATATTGTCACCTTGACATTCTACAGTCAGTGTGAGTCTATCACCACTCATACTTTCCTCCTATGCAAGTCTCAAACCTCAGCTCTTCATGTCAAGCCTTGAAAAATGAGAGAAAGTCCTTGAAAATATCTAAAACTCTGGTTCCGCACTTTCTCTTAGCATTACCTACGGTCCCACACCCCTTGGTCATGTCCCCTGAGGACCTGCCCACTCTGTTTTGTGTAATGGGTGTGGACCCCTGTAAAAGTCAAAAAGGCGCAAGTACATTCTTAAAAACTCACTTTGGGTTATTTCTGGAAACTTCTAGAGGGAATCTTGAGGTGGCAAGTTCACTCCTTTGATGTTCATGCATCCCATGACTAGAGGAGCTAACCCCTTGATGTGAGGGGCTTATCCATTTGAAGGAGGACTCTATCCCTTCATAGGTGGACCTAGTAACTTCCTTCCTCTGCACTATAAAATGAGGCATTGGGTTGGTTACTGAGGAGGTTGAAAGCTGAATATTTTTTAGGGTAAATGTTGTTGGAATTTATACTTCCTAATTGAGCTTGAGAGGAGAGATTACATACCTTTTTACCTCATTGGGAAGAGTGTGAAGCTTTTAAAAGTAGAGGAGATTCTTGCTTGGACCCTGGGAGGAGCTTGTACAACATCAAGGCACCAAGGTTGTAAAGTTCTTCTTTGTTTAAAGTTAATACAATCAAGTTTATTTTTCTCAATAAGATGTCTCTTATGGTTTATTTCATGGATTCCGTGATCGTCATGATGAATATGATTTATTATATTGGCTATGCAGGTGTTATTTGATGTGTGCTTGTTTGTGTTTGCAGGTTATTTAAAGGAAACTTGTTCGGACGGTCGAAGTGTGGCTGTCACAAACTAGCGTTGGACTTAAGGTAGGGTATAAAGACACCTCTTGGTTTTTATTTATAAATCGCAATATTTAGAGAAAGGTAGATTTGCTTGTTCCGCTTGTTGCTAGATATTAGTTGATAATAGGGAGATCGGTCTTGTCCACAAGAACGATTTATCCGACCGACAAATTGTCGACTCCACTGGGAACTTGAATTTTGGTTTTTGGCTTTACTTTTACTTTGACTTGAGAAACTTTTTCTCTGTTTCTAGTTTTTGCTTGATGTGTGTGGGATTGGGTAGTTTTTTAGATCCTGAATTATTTTTTGTTTTTCACGTTTTTGAAAGAGGACCGCACATTCTGCTTGTAACACAATGCGGACATCCCTACACTGTTACTTTACTACACAGAGTGGTACCACACCTGGTTATACCGGAGGCCTGCAGACCCTGTCAAATTTTTGAAAAACCTAAAATCTATTCATCCAGTTAAACTTAGGATTTGTTTTTGTTTTATAGCCTCCGCCCAGATCTGCATGTGTCTTGTCAGAAACTTCTTGTTAGTGAGTTCCATTAGCATTTTGGTTTTAGGTGATTTTCTAGAAGTTTTGCGTGCCTGGCTTGATTTTCATTTGGTCTTTGTAGTAACTCAGAGTTTAGAAGCCTAAGAAACCTCAGATTACCTTGGTTTTTGCTGGTCTTCTTAATGAGTCTGATCGATTTGTGAAATCTGCCTTTGGTGAGAAATAGATCTTGTTTTCTCTTTGCAAAGCTTTGAAAGAACTTGTTTTGAAAGTTTTGAATTTCATTTTTAAAAAGAAAACATAAGATGGGTGTTTTTTTTATTAATTTTTTATTATGAACGAATTAGTCCTTAGTTTGCTGAATAACTAAGTAAAACGTCCTCGAAAAGAAATTTTCTAATCTTTTACTTCAATTAGGTTTTTAGAAGTTGTAGATATCAAGATTAGATTTTCATAGTTTTGAGTGTTTTCTAGGAATTTTAGAATCTCTTTTGAAAGAATTTGTTTTTTGTAGTTTTTGAGTGTTGAAAATAAAGGAATATTTTTCGTGAGCATAATTAGTAGTCTCATTTTTGAGTTTATTGAAAAAGACAAAAAAGTTTTTCCTTTCATTTGTTTGTTAAGGAAATATTTGTTTTCAAGCTTTTGCATTTTCAACTCTTTCTTTAGCTAGAAGAAAAAGGATTTTTTATCATCTTAGGTGCATTTTTAGTGTTTTGGAGTTGAGTCTTCACACCATAAAGTTTCATCTCCATACCTTTTGACCTAAGGAACAACCAATAAAAATAACGCTTAAAGTAAAATTTTTCTAGCAATCTTTTTATTTCTAGGGCTCTTTATCACCAACATAGCTTAGGCTAGTATCTTGGATTAGGGAGTAATTAACTCTCCAAGATAGTTAAAACAAATAAGTAACTATATCTTGCAGTAGGAGATAAATTCCAATTGTTACATCTATGCTCTGGGAAGCTCCTCTTAAAGGAGTCAAGCACGAGATCATATCCGAACTAGTGAGGTAATCAATCCTTCCTCATTGGGAACGATAGAACATAGACACGTATTAAAAATGGTAAACCTCGGATTGAACATTGTCGAGGAGCCTAGGATCACTTATTGGTAAACCTTGGATTATGTCAAGGAGCCTTCAAGGGGATTGAGCTTTGTTACTCTGCCCTTGTGTGTGTATCGGATCATAGACTATTCCCCCAGGTATATTTGTTTCTGTTGATAACCATAATGACCATAATCTATAGGATTCTTTCCTAAGGTGACGGTGGAGGGAAGATCCCACTGTACCTAGAGCAGATGTCGACTAGACTCACTTGGACTCTCTGGGGGGTTCTCTTCACTCGAGATGGTTTAGTGAAGAAACTTGTGCCAGTCTATTTCATTAAGAAGGTTGTCGGGGTAACTGTTCCAACCGCCATTTCTGTATTGAATTCTGTGACGTTGGATTTCATCACCAACTAGTGTTTTCGGTACAAAAAGTTACTGTTTGTGTGTGGTTTGAACTCCTATATTTTTCAGGCGTATGATTCAAATTGTTTGGTTCTTTAGAGACTTTAGGTGGTTTTATTGAGATTTTTCTTTGTTTGCTTGTGAAGTAATTAAAATATTTAATCGTGGCTGAATTACCGAGACAATCCCGTAGACTTCAGGGGAAACCACCCGAGTATTCACCAAGCCAGCTTGAAGGGCTGCGAGCTCTTGTAACTCCAAGTGATAGTAGAGTTGGGTCACTGGAAGAAAGAGAATCTTCTTTAGTTGTTCATCCTAATTATCAAGTTCAAGCAACAGAGTATATATCTGAACCAATTTCATTTTCCGAAGTTACTGGTAGTTTTTCTTATACTAGTGAATTAGCTGAAGAACTTGAAATTTATGAGCCTGAAACTGAGCTTGCTGCTACTCCATCATCAGGATTTGCCTCTCCAACTTCTAGTGGTCCTGGTTCACCCAGGGTAGGAAGGATCATTACCCAAAATCTTCCTTTTGGACTTATTGCTATTGAAGAACTCGTTACTCTGGGAGAAGGTATAACTATCCTTGAAAATCAACCAACTATAGAACTTAGGGAGTGTGAATCGATCTTTTACAGTCCACCTAGGAGGGACGCTTGGTATCTTTCATTGACCAACCTTTTAGAAAATCTGTGTCTTAGTTTTTCACCTCCTCGAGTTCCTTTTCATCCAACACCTAGAGGTTATTATCCTCCTCTGAATATGTCGAGACAGTCATCCATTTTTTCCCAATCACCGGAAACATTTTCGTATGGCGGTCCTTCTTTTCCTTCTGGGTATCAGTCACTCACTCGTACTTTTTCAGGAGCATCTCCTCAACCCATTGAACATGGATTATCAACTGGTAATAACAGAACTAAACCATTGAGTGTAGAAGCCATTGTTATGATGTCAGGTACCATTCCAAATCTGCAACCTCAAGGTAGTCAGTTACCACCTAGGGGGCAACCTCAAGGTACTTAATTATCACCTAAGGGGCAACCTCAAGGTACCCAATTACCGCCTGGGGGGCAACCTCAAGGACAGTACATACCTTTGGGATAGTACATTCCTCAAGGTTAACCCTAGACTCAGTACATACCTCAAGGTCAACCCCAGTATCAATATATGCCTCAAGGTCAACTTCGGTTTCAGTATGTGCCTCAAGGTTATCAACCTCAAGGTCAGTACCCAATCCAAGGTTTCCAACCACCTTCAAGTCAACCATTTGTCCAAGGAGCTGGAAATGTACCTTTGAATTATCAACCCTACCCTCAACTCGTTTATGGTCCTCAATATGCTCAACCTTTTATGGGTCCATACCCCGGAATGAACATGGTGTGGGATCCATCTCAATCTCAACAGATCTTGCAACCTAAGGTGCAGTTGTCATCTCAATCTGGACAACCTTTGGTTTCTGGTTCAACCCAGCAACCTGTCCAACCTACTATTCAAACCTCTGCACCTGGTGTAGCTCATTAGTCTAGGCCTAGTTCACCTCGAACTCTGCCTCAAACGACTGCTACAACTACTGCAGCATTTGTTCAATCTACCCCACCTACTTCTGGAGTATCGGAAACTCTAGTTTCTATTGGACCTACAATTCAGACTTGGGTTTAGATGCCTGCAGGACAACCTGGTCCAAGTACGGTTGTCACAAGTCAACCTCTATTTACTTAATCTTGGTTTTTCAGGAGGATATAATATTCCAAATGAAATTCCAATTCCAAGTTATCCTAGATATCCTCCTCCTGGGGCTGGTCTTATGACCCAGGATTTTCGAGACCCTAATCGTCAGTTACCATTCATTGCAACTTTGGACTTGCCTAATTTGTCACGCCTTACGAATGATCTAATTAATTATCTTCCGTTTTGGCCGCCAATGCCGAATAAGTTTCCCAGTGATATCCTAAAGTTTGAAGGTAAATCAGGAGAGGATCCATCAAACCATGTGATGACTTATCACCTCTGGTGTGCATCTAACTCCATTATAGATGATTGAATTCGTTTACGTCTTTTTCAACGCACTCTGATTGGTCTTGCGGCCAAGTGGTACATTGAGATACCGCGAGCCTCCTTTTATAATTTTAGTCAGTTAGCCACTTCGTTCTTAACTCATTTTTAGTTGCCTGTCAGATATGACAATGGTACGGAATTATTAACTTCATTAAAACAGTCAATGTCCACTTACATTTCATATGATATTCATGAATAGAGACGTCGACGTCGTTTAGTGAAAGTTTTTATTCCAGATCAAATATTAGCAGAATGGTTTGTTAAATCATTATTACCTAAAATCACTGAGGATGTAGCTAAGGCAAGAGTTGTTACTGAAGAGAGAGTGATTTCTCAAGCTCAGTACCTTGACCTCGTTTATACACAGTCAGGTACTTTACACGAGAAAATCCCCAATCTTCCCAAACAAATCAAATAACTGTAGCTCCTTCAGGGTCTCATGCCGCTGACGGTATGATTGGTTCAGTTAACACCAAAAGTAAGAAGAAATCTTCAAATAAATCTTCTCCTATCATAACTTTACCAGATTCCCCGACAGGAGACTCTTCCACTGAAATTCCTATCGATATTCATGTCGTAGAATCATCTACGGCCAAATCAAAATCCGGCGGTAAAAAGAAGGGGAAGAAGAAAAATAAGGAAAATTCGAAAGAGAAATCAGATAAAACGGAATCTACTGACAAGAAATGTAAACCTCGTTATCCTTGTCTCATTTGTGACGAAGAGCATTTTACAAGAGACTGCCCTCATCGCGCTGAGGTTGCGAAAATTGTCAAAGGTTCTCAAACTCCTGCTGTCTTGAAGGATCCTTTTCCTAGTCAAGATAGTAAGATGATAGGTTCTTCCTCAAATGACTCAGAAGAACCCATAATGATGATGTACCATGTCAGGATTGTGACACGATCGCAAGATTATGGAAGTAAAAATCCTATTGATGGTAAGGAAGAAGAATATTCTAATTCAAACCCATCAACTTCAACTCCTGGTTTTGATCTGCTACAGATTGAGAAACCTAACCCAGACTTAGTAATCAAACCACCTACTAAAGGTATACTTCGAAATTCAGCTTTCAATCCGCATGCGAGAGCTACTCAAAACTATAACATTGTTGAAGATTTAACTATTTTTCCTTCACCAATGTCAGCTTTGGAGGTGTTGCAATCATGTCCAGCACAACGTAAATTGCTATTGTCGGCTATAGGAGCTATTGATATTCAGGACTCGAACCTTATAATCTTCGATTTAGAAAATAGTACACCTCACTTACCTCATCAAATGGCTTTCCAGATTCCAGTGTTAGTAAAAAAAGACCTCGCTTTAGGACTGTGATTGATGAGGGAGCTTCAACGTGTATTATGTCGATCCAGTGTTGGAGATCGCTTGGTTCTCCTACACTTAATCAATCCCTGACGATTCTAAAGGCTTTTGATGGCCATGGGTTCCATCCTTTTGGCATTTTACAGGATTTGCCTATAGGGGTTGAAGGAAAAACTGTTAATCTAGATGTGGAAGTGGTTGACGCCCCTCTAGATTACAACCTTCTCTTGGGTCGTAGTTGGTATTACGCTATGACTGTTGTTGTTTCATCGGTCTTTCGGCTTATAAATTTTCCTCGTAATGGAAAGATCGTAACTGTAGACCAGCTAACATACTTTTCATCCAACCCAACCTCTTTTGAAAGTATCCAACATGTCGGCAAAACAACTATCCCTTACAAGGATGTTGGAGTAGGATTAGTTAAAGATTCTGGTTTACTAGGAACTTTTTCTTTTCCTCCTCCTAACATATCACCTTCTACTGCAACCATTCATATGATTTCATCAGACACTATTGTTTATGATGATCCTTGGATCGTACCTTCCGAATATGAGGTGGATTCATTTGGTGATGCTATGCCTTTGAGTCCTTATGAAATTGCGTATCAGGGTGTACAGTCATTTTCTGACCCTAGTTCAACTGAAATCGATCTAATGAATGTGATCCATGGAGAATCACTTTCAACATCAAACTCAGAATCAACAACTTTTTCCGAGCTTGTTCATACTGATGAGCAGATTCGTGAAATTTTGTCTGTTGATGATTTACCATGGGAAGATCTTCATCATTGATCTTCGTTCTTACCTGAGATTGATCATTTTGAAAATGAATTTTCATCTATTTTTACTACTGATTATGTCAAGGAACCACAGAATCCATTGAAAAATCTTGATTCTGAGTTAAATTTGGCAAATATTTATCGAACGGTTCCTATTGACATTTTAGTTAAACCTGGAATTGTTGAAAAGATTCATATAGGTGCCTCCTATACGGAAAATGAACTCCAAACTTATAAGGCCCTATTTCAAGAATTTTGCGACGTGTTTGCCTGGTCATATGAACAAATTCCAGGAATTGAGCCAACAATTGTTGTTCATGAAATCAAAACTTACCTAGATGCTAAACCCATCCAGCAATGTTTGTGTCAGATCCACTCGCAAAAAGATGTTGCTATTAAAGCAGAAGTTGCAAAATTACTTAAAGCAGGTTTCATTTATCCAATTCCCTTAACGGATTGGGTATCAAATATTGTTCCTGTTAATAAAAAGCAAGGAACGATAAGAATATGTATCGATTATAGGGATATTAATCAAGCTTGTCCCAAAGACAATTACCCAACTCCCTATATCGATTAAATCATTGATGATTGTGCCAACAGTGAAATTTTCTCCTTTATGGATGGTTTTTCCAGTTACAATCAAATCAACATTCTACCTATTGATCAACCAAAAACGGCTTTTATTTGTCCATGGGGGACATTTGCTTATTGCAAATTACCTTTTGGATTGAAAAACGTCGGAGAAACTTTTCAAAGAGCTATATCTTACGCGTTTCATGACATCAAGCACATTTTGCAACCTTATCTCAATGATTTACCTGCTCATTCATTACACAGAGCCGATCATCTCACTCATTTATGAGAAATATTTATGAGATGTAGACATTATCGAATTAGGTTGAATCCACACAAATGTGTTTTTTGTATAGAAACGGGTCATTTACTGGGATTTGTTGTTTCGGAAGCTGAAATTCATGTCAATCCCTCAAAGGTTGAAGCTATCGTTAAATTTGCCTCCTCCTTCGACTATTCGCCAACTCCAAAGTTTGCAAGGGAAAGCAAACTTTTTACGTCGATTCATTCCTAACTACGCCGAGATAACAAAGGGTTTCACCAGGTTGTTGAAACAAAATACTCCATTCTTTTGGGATGAGATAACTGACAAATCTTTTGATGCACTTAAACACACGTTGACCCATTCATCGTTATTGGATCCTCCCAACTACAACCAGGATTACTTCTTATATCTCACCACCTCTCATTCCACCATCAGAATGGTGTTAGTTCAGGAAGACGAATTTCGTAGTGAACATGTGATTTACTACCTTAGTCGAACTTTGAATCCGACTGAGTTAAAATATTCACATGTGGAGAAATTGGCCTTGGCAGCTGTTCAAGTTGTCCAAAGATTTCGTCATTACATCTTACTACGCAAAACTACTGTAATTTCTGAGTGTAACCCTATGATCTATATTTTGACCAAACAATTGCTAGGGGGCAAGTATTCCAAATGGAATGTTATCCTGCAGATATTTGACTTGGAATTTGAAAAATCTAAGTCAAAGAAATCTTTAGTTTTTGCGGAGTTGATGTGTGACTTCCTGGGTGCTGATACTGAAACTGTGGTGGAAGAGCCCATTGCGGACGAATCCTTGTTTCTTATCAGCACTCTTGATCCATGGTATGGAGATATCATTATTTATCTCCAAACCCAATCTTTTCGGCTTGAGATTTCACGATCTCAGCGACGGAAAATACGTTTCCAATCCCAACAATACAAGATCGTTGGAGATAGACTCTATCGTCGTGGGGCGGACTTTGTTTTCCGACGTTGTTTAATGCATGAAGAAGCTGAAAAGGTTTTAAATGACTGTCACTTTGAAGCATGTGGCGGTCATATCTCTGGGTATGCCATAGCCCAAAAGATATTGCGAGCTGGCTATTTTTGGCCATCTTTGTTTAAAGATTGTATTTACGCAGTCCGAAAATGCCATAATTTTCAAATTTTTGATCGAAAGACGCGTGGTCCACCTGCTCCTCTCCACCCTATAATTTTCGTCGATCCTTTTGCGAAATGGGGTATTGACTTTATTACATGTAACCCTCATTCGGCTGGGGGGCATGCGTATATCATCCTTGCGGTAGATTATTTTACCAAGTGAGCTGAGGCGATGCCTACATTTTCGACAAATAGCAAAACTGCTACAATTTTCATTTTGAATCATATAATTGCTAGATTCGGTGTTCCACAAGAGATTATCACTGATCATGGGCATCATTTTCGAAACATCATGATGACTGAACTAATAGATCAACTTGGCCTGCATCACGATAGTTTTACTCCATAGTACCCATAGGCTAATGGTCTAGTTGAAGCCATCAACAAAGTTCTAGTCATTATGATCCAACAAATCATTGGTCTTCATAGGTAGAATTGGCATAACATGTTATTTTCAACGCTTTGGGCTTATCGAACCTCAGTAAAAACATTAACTGGTTTCACTCCTTTCCAACTAGTTTACGGTTTGGAAGCTATGTTACCCATTGAATGTGAAATCCCGTCACTGCAAATAGCCATAGAATTACTTATAGCTACTTCCGAAGAGGAGAAACATTTGTCGTACTTAGCTCAGCTAGATGAGAATCGACGTGATGCTGCACTAGTAATTGAAACTCATACCAAACGAATTAAAGCTCAGTATGATCGAAATGTTACACCTTGTAATTTTTCGGAAGGAGACCTAGTATTACTATATGATCAACCAAATGATAAGCTAGGGGCTAGAAAATTTGTACCTATGTGGCATGGTCCTTTTATTGTTAAGCGAAAGATGGAAAAAGGGGCCTATGAATTGGTATATTTTGATGGTGTCTCTTTAGGTAAGCCCATAAATGGTCTTTATCTAAAGAAATATTATGCTTAAATCTAGGTGTGGAGAATTTAGTTAGATTGGTTTTTCTTTCTAGTTGGTGTGTTTTAGATTAGAAAAAGTGTGCTTAGTTTAGAGAGTGTTTTGTCATTATTCCTGCTTATCTTGATTTTACTCTTGATATTGCAGATGTTGACGTCTCTTCAAACATACATTGGTTTCACTGATGGTGCTTGTCATAATACACATAACATTTCTTCCGTAGCTTGGGTTATCTATTCACCCTCTGATGAGTTGGTATCTATGCATGGGGTAAGCCTCAGTAAAACAACGAACAACATTGCAAAGTATAGTGCAGTGATTGAGTTATTATCTGAATCCATCTCATTTTGGATTCGGAGTTTGATTTTGAGGTTAGATTCTGAACTCGTTGCATTGCAGCTTAATAGAGTTTATGCCGTTAGAAATCCAGTGTTATTGAGATTATTTTTGAGAGTTCATCTCTTGGAACGTGAATTTGATTATATTGAATATCAACATATTCCAAGATATTTAAATACATTAGCATATGCAATTGCTTCTCGAATGTTAAGTAGACATTTGCAATAATCAAATAGTAAATTTAAAAACATTCCATAACATGTTTTACAAGATAGCCAGTAATAGTGATATAGCATAGCATAGAAGTGTGTAAAATATACACCGTCTTCGATCATAGGTTGAAAAACACCTTATGATCGGCAAAAATGATAGTACAAAAAGCTAAAATGTCATATGAGTCTACAAAAGGCGATCATCCTATCACTGGTGATGATCACGATAAGAAACCACTGCTCAGGCCACCCTACAAAGGAACCTCCTGAAAGGTCCTGGGACCCCAATCACATAGCATTGTAGCCTAAGAGGGATTTCATCTATGTTATTCTTCGAAATATTTGCTTTCAAGCACTCTAGATGGTTTTCCCATTCGGCCAGGGTCTCTATAGATTCGTCCCGTGGGGCTGGTACTGCTGTAGCTGGGTGTTTCCTCTCATAAGGCTGGAAAGTGGCTAGTCATCGTGGACCCACATCTACATTTGAAACTTTTTACTATTAGTTTTGGGACGATTTAAAAACAAAATAATTAAAAATTAGAAAATGTTGAGAATGATTTTACCTGAGTCATCCCACTGCTCTCCTGGTGGAAGAGACATGTTTGGGTCACGACGATAATCCATCCCAGCATAAGGAAAATCTTGAATTATGAAAACTTGGTTCTCCACCCAATGAAAATACTCAAGAGGAAATCGAACAACCTCTGAACCCTCCTCAGGATGACGAGCCATAACTGCAACCCAACGCATTAGCTTCGGCTCTCTGGGAAGTCTATCTCCAACGGAAAGATGCTGTGGGACCAACATCGGG
>APFE030442854.1:172953-192331 GCA_000404065.3 Pinus taeda | reverse complement strand
GTGTTGACTTATGTTGTAAACGTACTATCTCTCTCTCTGTTGAACTATTGAAGAACATATAAGAAGAATTGATCAAGGGTTTCCCCACATTGGGGTTTGTCCCTGGTTAGCGCCACATCTTGTGTCCTCTTGTCTTGTGATGCAAGAGCATGTGACTTAGAGGGAAAAATCTTCACACATATTCCAAAAATCCAAAAAAAAATCTACAAGCAAGGGAGTGAGGTCCTTTAGCCAGCAAATTTTCATGCTTTTCTAGCTTAGGATAATGATAAAATTAAGAATAAAGATCAAGTTGTAATAAGTCGCTTTATAAAAGATGTAGTAACTTCTAACGTAGTCCCTAGAGGTTGACGTTGGGGTTTTTCATGGGGCAAATTGGAGCTAAGGAGCTGTCAGAGTGTTTATCCAGGGTTTCAGCCGGAGCATCTGCCTCCGAAAGAGAACAACATGCAAGGGACAACTAACTAACACCAGGAAAGTTGTATGCCCTTAGCAACAAGTACACCAAGCATGCAATGTTACAGCAAGCATGCAAGGGACAACAAACTAATATTGGGACAGCAACATGATACTCAGTGCAGCAAGCATGTATTGGTACAGCTAGCATGCAATGGACAGCTAACAAGCATGCTAAGGACAATAAGCATGCTAAGGACAACAAGCATGCTAGGGACAACAAGCAAGCAAGGTGCAACCAGCACATAGGTCAGTATGGCAACATGGTGCAGCAATGGCACATAATGCAGTACAGTGATGGGTACAATCATGATTAATGAAGCATGATGAGATGCAGCATAGTGATGATGGGTGCAGCATGGTGCAGCATAATGACAAAATGCAGCACAACGATAGGTGAAGGAGTCACCTTAGAGAATCAGTTGAAGCAGCATGTCTTCAACCGATCTCATGTATCATCTTCTTAGAGATGATTTATGCTCTTATCTAGATAAGTCAAAGTGTTGACTTCTGTTGTAAACGTACTATCTCTCTCTCTCTGTTGAACTATTGAAGAACATATAAGAAGAATTGATCAAGGGTTTCCCCACATTGGGGTTTGTCCCTGGCTAGCGCCACATCTTGTGTCCTCTTGTCTTGTGATACAAGAGCATGTGACTTAGAGGGAAAAATCTTCACACATATTCCAAAAATCCAAAAAAAAATCTACAAGCAAGGGAGTGAGGTCCTTTAGCCAACAAATTTTCATGCTTTTCTAGCTTAGGATAATGATAAAATTAAGAATAAAGATCAAGTTGTAATAAGTCGCTTTATAAAAGATGTAGTAACTTTATTGCTTTAAATCACTTATGTAAAAGCCATGTTTTTGTAAAGGATAATGGCCAAGAAGGCTCTATCTATTAATTATAAATAAAATAACAAGACGCTCTAGAGCGAGCGGGCCAGAAGCAATATCATTTGAAGAAAAAAAAACTCTCTCTGCATCTGATTATTGACTCTTTGTTAATTGGTATTTTATACACGTATCAGTCCTGGTTCTGTGTGATTCTGCGTGTATTAATGGAGATTCAATTGTTGTTTTTCACTTAACTCATAATATAAGACCTATTGGGGAGTTTTCCCTTCATATCAGCGAGCGCAGGCTTCTTAAATGCATTGTTAAGTCCCACAAATAAAACTCTGTTTTACTTAGAGAAATCGAAAAATTCACTTACACAAAGTATAGTTTTGGACCTGAAATTCTATTAGATTTGGTTCATACCCATATCGGGTCCGAACCAATATCGCATCGCAAAACCTCAAGTGGAGCAGAAGACCATTTAAAGCGTCAAACTCCGATAGCGCGACACTACCAGAGCCAAAACGGTATAGGGAGACTTTAATAAGTTATTGGGTCCGCAATTGTTATCGCCTCGCAAGGTGGGAGCGGAAAGAGTCAAGCCTTTGGAACAATGGAGTCACTAATTGCGATCTCCGATAACACCATGTGTTATCGCATCGGAGAAGGAGCATTGAAAGGGGCTGATAGTGTATATTGCGTATAATGCAATACTTTAACTATTACCGTGTCGATAGTGTAATTCTTCGGAATTTACACAAAGTCTGTTTATAAGCCGTGACTGTGATTAAAAGCGTCAATAGTAGTGTATTTTGTTCCTTTGGAACAAAATCCCCGCCAATAGTGTATTTTGTTCCTTTGGAACAAAATCCCCGCCAATAGTATATTTTGTTCCTTTGGAAACACAATTTCCCCATTTATTAAAGCGTCGATAGTATTTTTGTGTAAATCCTATGGATTTACAGTTCCGATAGGAATAGAGGCCAGTTTGGTAATTGTGAACCATAACCAAGATAGGGGTGATTGGGGAAAAACCCATGAGGCCATCAGTTTTACTGTTAGATGACTGATAGGCAATCAGAAGAAGAAAGTGAGATTCAGCCTGAAATTGAAGAATTTATAGCCAGATTTGAGAGGTTGTCCATATCGCCTACACCCAAGCCACCATTAGTGGTATCAGAGGAGTCAGCTGACATTGCATTGAATCTCAGAAGCAAGAGAAGGAAAGTTACTATGGCTTTCAGATTTGGAAAAGGACGAGGACGTGGTGGAAGAGGACAGCCTGTTGCAAAAGCTGAAGTAATGGAAGTTGTGCAACAGATGAAATTTAGATTGGATGCATTAACAACAGGCAAGAACACAGATGATGGAGATGTTAGTGAACCTGAAGTTGAAGCTGCAGACGAGGAAGCTGTAACAATTACTCTTGAGATGAGATTCTTTCAGTCAATGTTGAGATCCAGAGCCAGGCCAAAGACAGAGGTATCAATATATGAAAGAGGACTGAATCCAAAAGAATTGATAGACTGGATTAATGGCATGGAGAAATTCTTTGATTATGAAGAAACAGAAGATGAGAAGAAAGTGAAGTTTGTTGGCACCAAGCTAAAAGGCCATGCAGTGCTTTGGTGGGATGGTGTGCAGGCAGAAAAGAAGAGACTTGGCAAGCAACCAATCAAGAATTGGAGCAGGATGGTAGCAAAACTAAGAGGTAAGTTTCTGCCAAGTGATTATCAGCAAACCTTGTTTAAACAAATGCAAAATCTTAGACAAAGATCTTTGACAGTGAAAGAATACACAAAGGAGTTCTACAAGGTAAGCATAAGAGCTGGAGAAGCCCAGGATACAGATGAGAAGGTGGCTAGATATATGAATGGTCTTAGGATGGAAATTCAAGATGAGATAAGTCTACTGTCTCCTAAAACAGTAGAGGAAGCTTATCAGATAGCACTGAAAGCTGAAGAAAAACTCATGAGGAAGCAGTCTGCTAGAGGGAGAGGTACTTTCTGAGGAAGGGGAAGTCAAGGTGGTAGAGGAAGATCTACAGCACCTAAAGATGGAGCTAGCAGCAGCTCAACCCAGCATGCACCCACAAGTGGTGATGCAAGAGGCAGAGGGAGTTTTTCTAGAGGAAGAGGCAGAAAAATAAGATGTTACAGATGTAACAAACTGGGACACAGAGCTTTTGAGTGCCCAGAGAATGCAGTGCCCAGAGAATGCAGAAACAAATAAGAGGAATGCCATTATTGCTCAAGCCGAGGGAGAAGCACCAACAGCAACAATGACAGAAGAAGAAAATATATCAGAGAGAGGAGAATCTTTGGTAATTAATAAAGTTTTTCTCAAGCCAGCAAAGGAGGTGGTTGAACCATCACAAAGAAAGACTTTATTCAGGACAGTGTGTAAAGTCCAAGGGAAATGTTGCCAGATGATCATTGATAGTGGCAACACTGATAATTTGGTCTCTACAGAAGTGGTGTAGAAATTGAAGCTGAAAACAATGAAACATCCAACACCTTACAAGGTGTCATGGTTGCAAAAGGGACATCAACTATTGGTAAATGAATAGTGTGAAGCGGAATTTCAAGTGGGCAAATATAAAGATAAAATTGTATGTGATGTGATGCCAATGGATGTGTGTTACATATTGCTTGGAAGACCTTGGCAATATGACACAGGAACCATGCATGATGGAAAAAGAAACACCTACAAGTTTGGAAAGGATGGTGTTAATCATACGTTGTTGCCTCTACAAGAAGAAGATGTACCAGGAAATAAGACTGATCCAAAAACTCTGTAACTTGGAAAAAAGGAATACTTGAAGCGGATTGAAGAAAATAAGGTAAATTTTGTTGTAATTTGCCAGCCCAAGGTAATAATGACTTCTACTAAAATTTCTGATTTACCCATTGAAATTCAAGAAATGTTGGAGAAATATTGTGACATTATTGTTGATGATTTGCCAAATGAGTTGCCACCCATTGGAAGAATTAGCCATCATGTAGATTTGATTCTTGGAACAAGTCTACCTAACAAAGCAGCTTACAAAACGACTCCTACAGAAAATGAAAAAGTTAGAAAGCAAGTGCAAGAATTGTTTGACAAAGGGTTGATCAGAGAAAGCTTGAGTCCTTGCACAGTACCAATGGTGCCAAGTCCAAATAAAGATGGAGGATGGAGAATGTGTACAAATTCAAGAGCCATTAATAAAATCACAATCAGGTGCAAATTTCCTTTGCCTAGAATTGAAGATGTTCAATTTAATGGATTGCTTGAGTGGAGAAAAGTATTTTTCAAAACTATATCTTAAAAGTGTGTTATCATCAAATAAGAATAAGAGAAGGGGATGAGTGGAAAACCGCTTTTAAGACAAATGAGGATTGTATGTGTGGAGAGTAATGCCTTTTGGGTTGTCAAATGCACCCAGTACATTTATGAGACTAATGAATAAAATTCTTAAAGAGTTCATTGGTAAGTTTGTAATAGTATATCTGGATGATATATTAGTTTATGAGCACGTAAGACATCTAAATTATGTTTGCAAAGGCTGCAGCAAGAGAAATTATTGTTGAATTTGAAGAAGTGTTCATTCATGAAAGAAGAGCTAGTGTACTTGAGACTAATGAATAAAATTCTTAAAGAGTTCATTGGTAAGTTTGTAATAGTATATCTGGACGATATATTAGTTTATGAGCACGTAAGACATCTAAATTATGTTTGCAAAGGCTGCAGCAAGAGAAATTATTGTTGAATTTGAAGAAGTGTTCATTCATGAAAGAAGAGCTAGTGTACTTGGGTTTTGTTATTTTTGATGAAGGGCTGAAGATGGATCAAAGCAATTATGGAGCGGCCTACACCCAAGAGTGTTTTTGAGGTAAGGAGTTTTCATGGTCCCAAGTACATTTATGAGACTAATGAATAAAATTCTTAAAGAGTTCATTGGTAAGTTTGTAATAGTATATCTGGACGATATATTAGTTTATGAGCACGTAAGACATCTAAATTATGTTTGCAAAGGCTGCAGCAAGAGAAATTATTGCTGAATTTGAAGAAGTGTTCATTCATGAAAGAAGAGCTAGTGTACTTGGGTTTTGTTATTTCTGATGAAGGGCTGAAGATGGATCAAAGCAATTATGGAGCGGCCTACACCCAAGAGTGTTTTTGAGGTAAGGAGTTTTCATGGTCTTGCTAGCTTTTATAGAAAATTCATCAAGAATTTTAGTAAGATAAATGCACCTATTATTGAGACCATAAAGAAGGACAAACAACCATTTAAATGGACTGTTGAAGCAAAGAAAAAATTTCAGCTGTTAAAAAAGAAAATTACTGAAAAGCCTATTTTGGTTCTGCCTGATTTTAACAAACCTTTTCAAGTGAAGTGTGATGCCAGCGGAGAAGCAATTGGAGGTGTTTTAAGCCAAGAAGATAGACCAATAGCCTATTTTAGTGAAAAGTTGAATGATTCAAAGAGGAAGTGTTCTTCTTATGACAAGGAGTTCTACACAGTTGTGTAGTCATTAGAATAATGGAGGCATTATTTAATGTCAAAAGAATTTATCCTTTATTCAGATAACCATGCACTACAATTTATAATGCAGCAGCCAAAGCTCAGCCAGAAACATGCTAAATGGGTAGAGTATCTCCAAGGTTTCCATTTTGTTTTGAAGCATATAAATGGCCAATCAAATAAATTTGTGGATGCCTTAAGTAGGAGGAATGTATTATTTCAAGAGAGTCAAATCCAAGTGTTGGGTTTTGATTTTCTTAAAGAATTGTATGAGACTGATTCAGATTTTAAAGAAGTATTTGAAGCTTGTAAAAATCCTGTTTTGACGGATAGGAGTAGATGGTTGGATTACTTCTTACAAGATGGACTATTGTTTAAGAAAAATCAGTTGTGCATGCCAAAATGTTCAATAAGGGAGAATGTAATTAAAGAAAAGCATAATGGAGGACTTGCAGGACATTTTGGCATAGAGAAGACCTATGAACAGCGAAACAGATTTTATTTCTGGCCGAAAATGAAATCTACAGTGGAGAAGTATGTGAAAACTTGCAAAATTTGTCAATATGCAAAGGGAAGGAGCCAAAACATAGGTTTGTATATCCAATTACCAATTCCAGATAGGCCTTGGGATATGGTAAGTATGGATTTTGTGTTGGGCTTACGAAAGACTCAAAGAGGTAATGATTCAATTTTTGTTGTAGTGGACAGATTTTCAAAAATGGCACACTTTATTCCATGTTATAAAACTAGTGATGCTTCTCACATTGTTAATTTGTTTTTTAAGGAGATTGTAAGATTCCATGGGTTGCCCAAAAGTATTGTCTCAAACAAGGATTCCAAATTTGTTGGACATTTCTGGAGGACATTATGGAAGAAGCTAGGAACTAAATTAAGTTTCAGTTCTGCCTATCATCCACAAACTGATGGACAGACTGAAGTGGTGAACAGGAGTTTAAGCAATCTTTTAAGGAGCCTTACTACAGAACATCCAAAGCAATGGGATCAAGTGTTAGCACAAGCTGAGTATGCATATAATGACTCACCTAACAGAAGTACAAGACAGAGTCCATTCCATATTGTTTATGGAATGCATCCAAGAGGAATATCTGAATTAAGAAATTTGAGAAAAAAAGAGATGAGAAGTGCAGAGGATGAAGATTTTGCTTCAGAAATGCAAGCAATACATGAACAAGTGAAGCAGCAACTGCAGGATAGCAACATCAAGTATAAAACCAGAGCAAACATGAAAAGAAGAGAGGTGAACTTTGAAGTTGGAGATTTGGTTTTAGGACATCTCAAAAATGAGAGGTTTCCAAAGGAGTATAGCAAACTGAAATTCAAGAAAATTGGACCATGCAGAGTGCTAAGAAAGTTTTCTACAAATGCATATGAGATTGAGTTACCCCATGATGTTGGAATATCACCATTTTTTTATGTTACAGACCTGTACAAGTATGAAGGTGAAAATGCAAATGATACAGCACCCGCACAAGAGAACCAAGAGATTAACTAGGTAAAACAGTTACCCACAGCAAAGGAGTTGCAGCCAGAAAGAATTATGGACAAGAAGGTGTTTAAGAAGACAAGGGGACGAAAGTACTTCCAGTATTTGGTAAAATGGAAGGGACAGCCAACCGCTAAAGCTACTTGGGTTACAGAAGATATGCTACAAAAACTGGGCAGTTTTGTAGATGAACTCATGGACAAGAGCCCATGAAGAATTTTGTCCTCCGGAGTCTCATGCAGAAGCATGTGACTTAGAGGGAAAAATCTTCAACCATATTCCAAAAATCCAAAGAAAAATCTACAAGCAAGGGAGTGGGGTCCTTTAGCCAACAAATTTTCATGCTTTTCTAGCTTAGGATAATGATAGAATTAAGAATAAAGATCAAGTTGTAATAAGTCGCTTTATAAAAGTTGTAGTAGCTTTATTGCTTTAAATCACTTATGTAAAAGCCATGTTTTTGTAAAGGATAATGGTCGTGAAGGCTCTATCTATTATAAATAAAATAACAAGACACTCTACAGCGAGAGGCCGGAAGCATTATCATTTGAAGAAAAAAAATCTCTCTGCATCTGATTATTGACTCTGTTAATTGGTATTTTATACACGTATCAGTCCTGGTTCTGTGTGATTCTGCGTGTATTAATGGAGATTCAATTGTTGTTTTTCAATTAACTCATAATATTAGACTTGTTGGGGAGTTTTCCCTTCATATCGGCGAGCGCAGGCTTGTTAAATGCATTGTTAAGTCTCGCAGATAAAACTCTGTTTTACAGAGAGAAATCGAAAAATTCACTTAGCCGGAGTATAGTTTTGGACATGAAATTCTATTCGATTTGGTTCATACCCATATCAGGTCCGGACCAATATCGCATCGCAGGACCTCAAGTGAAGCAAAAGACCATTTAAAGCGCCGAACTCCGATAGCGCGACACTACCGGAGCCCAAATGCTATAGGGAGACTTTAATAAGTTATCGAGTCCGCAATTGATATCGCAAGGTGGGAGTGGAAAGAGTCAGGCCTTTGGAACAGTGGAGTCGCCAATTGCGATCTCTGATAACACCATGTGTTATCGCATCGGAGGAGCGTTGAAAGGGGTCGATAGTGTATATTGTGTATAATGCAATACTTTGACTATTACTGTGCCGATAGTGTAGTTCTTCAGAATTTACACAGCCTATTTATAATGCGTGACTGTGATTAAAAGCGTCAATAGTGTATTTTGTTCCTTTGGAACAAAATCCCCGCCAATAGTATATTTTGCGTTGAAAACGAAGTTTCCCCATTTGCTAAAGTGCCAATAGTATTTTTGTGTAAATCCTATGGATTTACAGTTCCTATAGGAACAGAGGCCAGTTTGTCAATTGTGAACCATAACCAAGATAGGGGTGATTGGGGAAAAACCCATGTGGTCGTCAGTTTTATTGTTAGATGACTGATACGCAATCAAAAGAAGAAAGGGAGATTCAACCTGAAATTGAAGAATTTATAGCCAGATTTGAGAGGTTGTCCATATCACCTGCACCCAGGCCACCATCTTGGCTTGTCTTCTGCGATTTATATTTATGTTCTATCTGCAATTTA
Organism: Pinus taeda; assembly: GCA_000404065.3. Lineage (NCBI taxonomy): Eukaryota > Viridiplantae > Streptophyta > Pinopsida > Pinales > Pinaceae > Pinus > Pinus taeda. The sequence continues at coordinate 183,441 of APFE030442854.1, read as the reverse complement.
CTTTAATGATGATGTGATTTCTAATCTGGAAAAGATATTGAGCTAACTGTGAAAATTGAAATAAATTGCTCTAGCATAGAGCATACTTAAAATTAACATGGTATCAGAGCTGGGGTGAAGACAAAGCCCAAGCAAGAGTGAAAGAGCAATCACCGAAGACAGTTGGGAAAGGACAAAAGGATCAATGGGTTCCTCATCCCTCTTCAAATTCACCAAGGGTGAAGTCGAAGCATAGAATATTATCAGGATGGCACAGCAGAAGTTTCTGATGGCCTACCTAAAGATCACTTCAATGGGAAGTCTGGATCTAAGGGTGGAAGGAAAGGCAAATGCCTTGGTTGCAAGAAGTTCGGCCATTATGCGAAGGAGTGTCCGAATGGTAGAGACACGTCTCTTGATGAAGATAACAATCATTCCAAGGACACCTTCAATGATGAAAGGAATGACAGGTAATGCAGGTCATCAAGGAAATGGTTGACTCTTCAAAGAAAGCAAGGAACCCCAGGTATGAAGAATCAAATGTTGTTTTTGATAAGATAAAGAAGCGTTATCTTGTATTGGCCCTATCCTTCAGATTCTTTGGGAATCTAGCTTATTGATTGTAGTGCTTCAAGGCACTTCATTGGATAGAAGAGTGCACTCTCTAATTTGGTAGAGATGGAAACAATTGTGGGATTATACTTGAAGTCGATGCCACCTATCCCGGAAAGGGTGTAGGGAATGTTACCCCTCAATTGAATGAGGGTAACTCAATTCATTTACAGAATCTCTTTTATGCACCTGATCGCAAGAATAACCTAGTGTCCATTTCGATAATGGACGTCAAAGGTTACAGGGTGGCACTCATCGATGGAAAGGTACATGTTTGAAAATAGAATTTTCAAAGATGTTTTTGAGTTCAAGGTTGTATCAAGTTGCAAGAAGTCCACTCAGGACCATGTCCATTAACACATAACACCGGAGGTCTGTGAGTCAGATGGTGACAGGGATGCTTGAATTCAAAAAGAGCATGAAAGTACATGTCTGAGATGTACCGAAGGAAGATCTTACAAGGGGACTATTCCCCTCATGTAGCAAGTCCACAAGTTTGGAACAACCCAAGGGATTTGAGATTCATGATCAGGAATCTCACGTATGCAAGTGGAAGAAAGCCCTCTATGGCTTGAAGCAAAACTCCCCGGGCGTAGTATGAGAGGATTGATAGCTGTCAGATGAAGTTGAGATTCACTAAGAGTGAAGCCGATGCAAACCATTGTTTAAAGGTTGTGGATGATAGACCTCTCATACCAACACCTTCTGAGGACGACCTATTTCAAACAGGTGCAGACCCTCTCACTTGCAGAAGTAAGAGGGAGTTGGATTCCGAATGTGGAATGGTAAACTGCAAGCCCATGACTACCTCGAGTATCTTAACTTTCAGAAGTTATATGGTGATGATGTCGAACCAGATTTGGGAAATGCCTCTGAGTTTCATAAACTCATTTGCATTGATGTTCTTGGTGAACTTTCATTCGGACATGTTTTCCAATTAGCATGGTGAGCTCATATTTGGTTGAACCTCACTGGATTGGTACCAAGAATCTTTTGAGATATCTTCGGGGCACAATCTCTCATGGATTGAGATACACTGCAGGAAATATGAAGCTGCATGATTATTCGAATATTGATTAGGCAAGCAGTGTGGAGGATCACTAGAGCACTTCTACGTGTTGGTTCTCTCTGGATTCTGCTTCGATATCATGGATGAGCAAGAAGCGAAAGTTAGTTGTTATAAGCACCGTTGAGACCGAATACATAGCTACGAGTATGATCTCGTGTGAAGCTGCCTGGTTGTGGAAGCTCTTCAGTGAGCTGTTTGTACACATGATGAATACCACTATGATTCTCTGTCACAACCAGGGGGGATTCGATTGTTGAGGAATCTCGTATTTGATGATTGCTCCAGCAGATAGACATCATATACTGCCTTATCTGGGATATGGTAAGTCGATGAGCGAGGAAGCTCCATCGCATTGAGACTGATGTACAATTCGCAGACATTTTGTCGAAGCCCCGGGGAAAGGTCAAATTTGTGACTTTCCTAAACGACTTGGAATCGTTGAGAGACCTTATAAGGGTCCTGCATGTTGCATGCATTGAGCTCTAGGGGGTTGGGGTACTTACTGGAGCAACATACAACCACAGGGCGACTCACCCTCCCCTAGTGGTGCGCTATGTACAGGATGACAAGTTCAACCTTCCCCTATGATACCCCATGGCGATTGTGGAACAGGATGATTAGTCCTCCCATGGGCCTGGATGATTAGTTCTCCCCTGGCAACTGTGGAACAGGATGATTAGTTCTCTCGTGGCAACTGTGAAACAGGATGATTAGTTCTCCCGTGGCAACTGTGAAACAGGATAATTAGTTCTCCCGTGGCAACAGTGAAACGAAGATGATTAGTTCTCCCGTGGCAACTATGGGGCAGGATGATTCATTCTCCTGTGGATAGGATGATTAGTTCTCATGTCGAGGCATCCTACCCATGCAGTCTAGGTCTTATGGGAAGTACCTCTCATCTGATCAATGAGCAGGGAAATGGGGTTACGAACCATAGTAGTACTATTGATGAATGCATCATTGTATCTATTGTACTCCCTATGCTAGGATGACCTCCATTGATCTCGGATCAATGAAACTGATCTAAGATCAGTATGAGTGGTTTGAGACACTCTCTTGTGATATTGATATAGGATTAATAAAATTGACTTCGGGTCAATAAGAGTGATATGACACGCTCTCTTCATATGGAACTGACTTCGGGTTAGTAGAGAATGGTATGAGACATTCTCGATCAATTATTCTTCATGGTTCAGCAGAGCAATGCAAGGCACTGATGGCAAAGATAGTATGGTCGGACAAATGGATCAGCGGATGGAGTTCTCCCCAGTTGAGAGGGAGCGTTAAAATTGGCAACTAGGGCCAAACTCCATGTGGGTCATCTTATTAATGGAAGCTGATATTTTTCTTGGATCCCTCTCATCGAGAGGTGTAGGATTGATCTAAAGATCATCCGATTCCGGTAAGTATTCATGGAGATACGAATTTATTTGTGTTATGAGACAATTCGTCAAGGTCGGCCAGCAACCAAATAAACCCCACTTGTGCTCAATGTTTTAGTATAAATAGAGGTGGCCTTCAAGTCATTTCAACACACTCACGATTTCTTCCTCTCTACTTGCCTTTGGGTTTTAGTAGGAGGAGAGATCCTAAGGGATAACGCTACCCTAATCTAGAGGGCAGAAGCCGGAACTGCCAGGAACTCCCGGAACTGTTGGGAACTCCCGAAACAGCGAAGAAAACTAACGCAGAGGATAGAAGCCAGAACAGCCAGTTACGCTGACGTAGAGGACAAAAGTCAGAACTGCCAGGAACTGTCGGAATAGCCAAGAAAGCTGACGCAGAGGGCAGAAGCTGGAACTATTGGGAACTGCCATAACAGCCAAGAAAGTTGACACAGAGGGCAAAAGTCGAAACTGTCGAGAACAGCTAAAACTATAGGAAACTGCCGAAACAGCCGAGAAAGCTGACGCAGAGGGCAGAGGCCAAAACTGTCGGGAAAGCTGACGCAGAGGGCAGAATCCGGAACTGCCGAGAATAGCTGGCACTGTCGGGAACTGCCGAAACTGCTGGGAAAGCTGACGCAGAGGGCAAAAAAGTCTGACGCAGTCCCTAGAGGCTGACGTTGGGGTTTTTCGTGGGGCAGATTGGAGCTAAGGAATTGCCGGAGTGTTTATCTAGGGTTTCAGCTAGAGCATCTGTCTCCGAAGGAAAATAGCATGCAAAGGACAACTAACTTAACATTGGGACAATTGTATGGTACTTAGCAGCAAATACACCAAGCATGCAATGTTACAGCAAGCATGTCAGGGACAACAAACTAATATTGGGACAGCAACATGATACTTAATACAGCAAGCATGTATTGGTACAGCTAGCATGCAAGGGACAGCTAGCATGCAACAAGCATGCTAGGGACAACAAGCAAGCAAGGTGCAACCAGCACAAAAGCCAGTGTGGCAACATGATGCAACAATGGCACATAATGCAAACAGTGATGGGTACATTTATGATTAATGAAGCATGATGAGACGCAGCATAGTGATGATGGGTGCAGCATGGTGCAGCACGGTGAGGTGCGGCATGATGACGAAATGAAACACAACAGTAGGTGAAGGAGTCACCTTGGAGAATCAGTTGATCTCATGTATCATCTTCTTAGAGATTATCTATGCTCTTATCTAGATAAGTCAAAGTGTTGACTTCAGTTGTAAACGTACCATCTCTCTCTCTACTGAACTATTAAAGAACATATAAGAAGAATTGATCAAGGGTTCCCCACATTGGGGTTTGTCCCTGGCTAACGCCACATCTTGTGTCCTCTTGTCTTGGCTTGTCTTCTGCAATTTATATTTATGTTCTATTTGCAGTTTACTTTATGCTGATGTGATTGCTAATCTGGAAAAGAAATTTAAATAAATTTCTCTAACATAGAACATACCTAAAATTAACATGGTATCAGAGCTGAAGTGAAGACAATGCCCAAGCAAGAGTGAAAAAGCAATCACCAAAACCAATAGGGACAAGGATCACTTGGTTCCACATCTCTCTTCTAAGTTCACAAAGGGTGAAGTCGAAGAAGAGCATATTATCAGAATGGCATAGTGGAAGTTTCTGATGGCCCATCAAAAGATCACTTCGTTGGGAAGTTCGGATCTAAGGGTGGAAGGAAAGACAGATGCCTTGGTTACAATAAGTTCGGCCATTATGCGAAGGAGTGTCTGAATGGCAGAGACACTTCTCTTGATGAAGATAAACAAATCATTCCAGGGTCAAGGGAATGATAGGTAATATAATTCATCAAGGAGAAATGGTCAACTCTTCAAAAAAAGCAAGGAACCCCAGGCACTTCATCGGATAGATAATCATGGGATTATACTTGGAGCCGATACCACCTATCCTGAAAAGGGTGCAGGGAATGTTACCCCTCAATTGAATGAGGATAACTCAATTCATTTATAGAATCTCTTTTATGTACTTGATCGCAAGAAGAACCTGGTGTCCATGTCAGCAATGGAAGTCAAAGGTTACAAGGTGGCACTCATCGACGGAAAGGTACGTGCTTGAAAATAGATTTTTCAAAGATGTTTTTGAGTTCAGGGTTGTATCAAGTTGCAGGAAGTCCACTGGGAACCATGTCCATTGACACAACACCGGAGGTCTGTGAGTCAGATGGCGACAAGGATGCTTGAATTCAAAAGGAGCATTAAGGTACATGTCTGAGATGTATCGAAGGAAAATCTTATAAGGCGACCATTCCCTCATGCCACAGGTCCACAAATTTGGAGCAACCCGAGGAGTTTGAGATTCATGATCAGGAATCTCATGTATGCAGGTGGTACGAGAGGAGCAACAGCTGTCTGATGAAGCTGAGATTCACTAGGAGTGAAATCGATCCAAACCATTACTCGAAGGTTGTGGATGATAGACCTCTCATACCAGCACCTATGTCTGAGAGGTGCAAACCCTCTCATTTGTAGGAGACAGAGAGAGTTGGATTCTGAATGCTGAAAGATAAACTGCAAGCCTGTGACTACCTCGAGGATCTTAACTTTCAAGAAGTTATATGGTAGTGATGTCGGACTAGTTTTGGGAAATGCCTCCGTCCGGACATATGTGTTACAGTTAGCATGGTGAGCTCATATTTGGTTGAGCTTCACTGGATTGGTGCCTAGAATCTTTTGAGATATCTTCAGGGCATAATCTCTCATGGATTGAGATACACTGCCTGGAATATTTCAAATGCTGAGTGGGCAGGCAATGTGAAGGATCACTAGAGCACTTCTCAGTGCAGGTTCTCCTTGGGATCTGCTTCGATATCTTGGATAAGCAGGAAGCAGAAGTCGGTGGCTTTGAGCACTGCTGAGGCAGAGTATATTGTTGCGAGCATGGCTACCTGAGAGGCAGTCTGGTTACGAAAGCTCTTCAGTGAGCTATTTGGATACCACTATGTAGCAGGATGATTAGTTCTCTTGTGAGGTCTAGATGATGTGTTCTCCATGACGACTATGTAGCAGGATGATTAGTTCTCCTGTGAGGTCTAGATGATGTGTTCTCCATGACGACTATGTAGCAAGATGATTAGTTCTCCTGTGAGGCCTGGATGATGTGTTCTCCATGGCAATTGTGTAGCAGGATGATTAGTTCTCCTGTGAGGACAAGATTGATTAAGTTCTCCTGTCGAGGCATCCTACCCATGCAGTCTGGGACTCATGGGAAGTACCTCTCATCTGATCAATGAGCAGGGAAATGAGGATAGCGACCATAGTAGTATCGATGGACGCATCGTTGTATCTACTGTACTCCCTATGCTAGGATGACCTTCATTGATCTGGGATCAATGATACTGGTTTGGGACCAGTTGTAAGAGTTGTACCTACTATGACGCTAACTTCGGGTTGGTTGAGATTGGTCTTGGACTAGTGGTACATACTCTGAGACTGACTTCGGGTCAGTGTAGGACTGGTCTGTGACCAGTGAGAGTGGTACATACTATGACGCTGACTTCGGGTCGGTTGAGACTGGTCTGGGATCAGTGGTACATACTTTGAGACTGACTTCGGGTAAGTGTAGGACTGGTCTGGGACCAGTGAGAGTGGTACATACTATGACGCTGACTTCGGGTCAGTTGAGACTGGTTTGGGACTAGTGGTACACACTCTGAGACTGATGATACTAGTCTGGGACCAGTGGTAGGAGTGGTACCCACTATGACGCTGACTTTGGGTCGGTTGAGACTGGTCTGGGACCAGTGGTACGCACTCTGAGACTAACTTCGGGTCAGTGGAGAATGGTATGACTCATTCTCAATCAATTCTTCTTCTTCATGGTTCAGCAGAGCTAAGTTGAGCAGAGCAAAACCAACAGAGACTAAGCAGAGCTAAGCAGAGCAAAGTAGAGCTGAGTAGAGATGAGCCAAGCCAGCGAAGCTTAGCAGAGCAGAGCCAGCAAAGCTGAGAGCAGAGCAGAGCAGAGCCAACAGAGCTGAGCAGAGCCAGCAGAGCTGAGCAGAGCAGAGCTAGCAGAGCTGAGCAGATCTGGGCAGAGCTGAGCAGAGCAGTGCAGGGCATTGATGGTAGAGATAGTACAGTCGGACATATGGATCAGCGGATGGAGTTCTCCCTAGTTGAGAGGGAGTGTTAAAATTGGAAACTAGGGCCAAACTCCATGTGGTTCATCTTATTTATGGCAGCTAATATTTTTATTGGATCCCTCTCATCGAGAGGTGTAGGATTGATCTAAAGATCATTCGATTCCAATAAGTATTTATGGAGATATGAATTTTTTTTATTATGGAATTATTATCAAGCCGACCAGCAACTTAAGTAGGCTCAGAAGCCCAATAGACGTGTCTATTCATCATCCACGTTTTAGTATAAATTGGTGAGGATTTGAAGCCATTTAACATATGTGTTCTTGAGGTGATCTCCTCTCCACGTCTGGGTTTTTGGAGAAGGAGAGAACTAAAGATACGCTGGCCCAAGGGTGATGCCCTAACCATAGGAAGCTGCAGGCATATGAGGATGAGCAGTAGACATAGACCTAATACGAGGCACGCAGGCCCTAATCTACGAGGCAGCAATGGCAATATATATATACACAGTAATATACACATTGTAGTACCACAATAAGGGAAGACAGTCATGATATACGCATAGCATGGAGATACGTTGTCATGTCATCTGAACGCAACCCTGAAATGAAGAACGCAGTCTTGTAATAGAGTCATACGCATGGAGAGCACCATATATGCTATCAATATATGCAGCTAGAACTCTCCTACGTTCTGGGCCAAAGCATATTTTGGCATACGTATACATCAATATATATGTGTGTGTGTGTGTGTATTGATCTGAGCTCCTACTAGCTCGTATCCCTCAACAGTAATGAACGTTATTCTTGGTTATAATATCAAAACTCAAAGATGCAATCCTCATCTCGTTAAGGATGAGCCTCTCAAACGTTGTCACAAGCCTGTTGACAATGTGAGGTAGTCTAGATGGACATCATGTAAACCTTTGAGTATTGTAGGTGACAGTGTGGCACATAAGACAGCCTTAGATTGTTAGCAAGGCTGGAAGCTGTAGTCATAAAGGGCAGCATGATAATGAATGAGATCATGGACATGGGCAGTATCATGATGAATGAGATCATGAGCATGAGCAGCATAATGATGCATGAGCATGGGGAACATCATGATAGATGAGATCATGGGCAACATGATGCATGGGCAGCATGATGTATGAGATCATGGACGACATGATGTATGGGTAGCATAGTGATGCATGATGCAGCGTGATGGTACTACACGGTAAGGTGCAACAAATGGACGAGATGCAGCACTATGATGGGTGAAGGAGTCACCTCAGAGAATTAGTTGAAGCAATATGTCTTCAACTAATCTCTGTCGATATCAAAAGTCAAAGTGTTGACTTCTATTGTAAATGTACTATCTCTCTCTCTCTCTCTCTCTCTCTCTCTCTACTAAACTTTGAAGAACATAAAAGAAGAATTGATCAAGGGTTTCCCCACATTGGGGTTTGTCCCTGGCTAGCTCCACATCTTGTGTCCTCTTGTCTTGGTTTGTCTTCTGCGATTTATATTTATGTTCTATCTGTAGTTTACTTTATGCTGATGTGATTGCTAATCTGGAAAAGAAATTTAAATAAATTGCTCTAGCATAGAACATACCTAAAATTAACACACCTCCCTTGAAAACCGCATTGAATCTTTGCCCTTAGCCCCTCGAAAATTGTGTTAAGAGATGGCCTGTTGAACCTTGGTCTATGTGCTTATACTTTTCTGGGAAATCGGGCCTATGTGTGGATTTCTCCTTGCTATAGATTTGATCTCTCCGTCAATGAAATGGTTGTCTAAGCCTTCTTCTCATTTTCTTCCTCTCCTCTTCTCCTCACTTCTCAAACTTTGCACAGGAAGGAAAATGAGCTCTCTCTTACTATTTTCATCCTTTTTTGTCTCCTTAATGATGAGAAGACCTATCCCTAGCATCAAGGGTTGAGATTAGATCTCAACTCTCCTTCATCAAGTGTGAAAATGTAGTCTCACGTTGACGCCCTCTTATGTCTCCCCCTTCATTAATGAGCCTCCCTAGTCACTTTAATAACTTTTTGTACCTTGTACCTTTTTCTCATAAATTCACTTTAATTTTAGAAAGTACAATGTACTTTTAGTACCTCATAAAGTGACTAAAGAGTCACTTGACTTTAATAACTCAATTTCACACTAAAAGGTGTTGAGAAATCTAGAGCAAAATATATTAGGGTTTTCTTAAATGATTTCTCTTTATTCTTGACACTTTCTTGTGATATTAGATTAGTGCATCATTATTATTATGTTGTTTTGGTCATCATCAAGACAAATGCCAAAAAGAAAATCTCAATGCAAACAATAAGAAGATCTCAATGCAAACAAGAAGACACCAGAAATAGGCTCCAACCCATGGAAAAACCCATAAAGGGAAAACCCAAAAACTCCTCCTTATAGAATCAATTCAATGAAGACTTCCAAGACCTTGACCCAAGAACAACCACCAAAAGATAAGCCAGCCACCTTCCAACGAATTCTCTGCCAATTCAGTTATGAGGAAACCCTAGTCTTCTTCAAGAAAAACACACATGTCAGTTGTAGAGATGCCAAACACAAAAAAAAATCGTCCCTCCTTTTCTTCACTGCCCTTCTGGCTACTTCGCTGCTCTTTCTTGTTCTTGATCAGATCGGAAAACCTATTGTGATGATGGTTACTAATGAGGTCAAGCGTCTCCTTTTATAGGCTTCTTATGGGCTATATTAGGCCTCTTCTAGGCTGACATGAAGGGCTGTCCAACTTACCTTTTGGTGGCTTCTAGACTCTTAATTACATAAAAATATTTTTCATCCTTTTGATACAAGAGCCCTCCAAGGGACTTTACATTATGACCTTTGACTTTTGACTTGACAAAATAAATCCTAAGCACACAATGGGTGCTAGACCTACAATGGGCAAGAAACCCATTAACAAATAAATAATTTTCTTTTATAAAAAATATATTTACTTTTTTCTTTTACTTTTTCTTTTGACAAATATAACAATGATTACATTAATTCATGAAACATATACAATTATGAAGACAAACACTAGTTACATTTCAACGGAAGCAAACAAAGTTCCTTCTATAAATTAATTATTCCAGAAAACTAGGAATATAAAGATATCCATTAAGGATATAAATATTATATATGAATAAGAATGAATTGATTTACAATGAGAACAAGAGGCTTGCTTATATATCAAGCAAGTGTCTCTTCATGAAGAGTCATGTCCTATTAGACATGCCTCTTCAACCTAATTACTAGCTTAACTGACTATTATTTATGATATTTATCTTTTA
>APFE030442854.1:130854-170189 GCA_000404065.3 Pinus taeda | reverse complement strand
CTAGCTTAACTAACTATTATTTATGATTATTATCTTTTACATTATATTTATATTATTTATATATTTTATTCGTTACATCAACACTCCCTCTTAACTTGGGAGGTATTCATAATTGACCATAGGTACAAGGACAATACTTCCATTGAATTATTCTCATAAGAAGAGTCAGATTGGTAAGCCATCTCATATGTTATCTTTTCAACTTATGTCGCGCATCTCATTATATCGACCAACATTGTCATATAGAAATACCTTGACTAACAACTCTACCTCTCCACTAGATTAGAGCACAATATTGGGGAGACAATGATTTATAGACACCTTCATCATTGTCTCTCAAGGCACATAACCCATCTGGATGTTGACAAGGTATGTTATCTTAGGACCATTCCCTTCTTGGATTTACACATCCTCAAGGAATCTCCTCTTCGACTACTCTTGCCTATTTGATGCCCTACCTCATCCTCAAAGAATATCAGTATCAGTCTCAGATGCTTACCCAATCCTCCATTCTTTCCTCATTTAAGTGAAGACAGGAATGGTGTGTCTATCTCTCCCTCTCAACCAAGGAGGATCTACTCATTCCTTTACATGTGAAAGGAATATATCCAAGCTCCCTCTTAACTAGGGACTTGCGTCCAATACTAGCTGTCTATTCTTCTGTGGAGATCATGGTACCATCAGCTGCTTGTAGGCCTCCTTTTTTTGCTGCTTGTACTATTAGCTGCTTGTAGGCATCATCAACTTCTATGCACATCATGGAGCCATCTTCTTTCACAACTTCTTGTAGGGCCAAGCCATCACTTTCCATATCATCAATCTTTACTTGCTGCATATTCATGAACCCTTCACTATGGAGCTTGAACATAGCTCCCTCTGAGCATCAGGAAAGTGATCTACCAAGACATGATCATCGAGCTATCTGCAACTTGCTATCTTTCCTGTTAGTGATATATATATCCTTTGGACATAGATTGCCAAAATCATCTACCCAATTTCTACAATTGAATCTCAATCATATCATATATATTTGTCACTAAATCTTCTTGCAAAGAATCTTTTTTTGGTAGTAGAACTTTATCAAACCATTAGAGTCATCAGATTATAATAACTTCTTTACAACTTGTCATGCCTTGTCTTCATCAACATCCTTTATCATACATCCAATCATCAAGAATAGTCGTTATCTTGTTGGGGATTATGTAGTTCCCTCTCTTTCTAGTTTTCTTCAAACCGCCTCCCATCTTGAAGATGGGACTTCATCATGCTGCAACTGTAACAACAAACTTCTAGGAAGCTCGCTCCAAATCTGAGAGAGTAGAAAATGTCTACAATATCATCATGCTCCTTCTACCAGGCAAAGAAATGTTCCCATGAAGTCCCCAAATGGAGGATCCTTGAATGACCCTCACCAACCAGTTATTACATGAACTTTTGTTATAGATGTATGGTGGACTTTCTTAGTATGTTGTGCCAAATCTTTCTTTTCATCAATCAACTCATAATGATGATCTTCTCAATCAAGTATCCATACGACCTTTCTTTTACATGGATCTTACTATACGCATTAGAGTGCCCAAGGATGCAAGTTGTTCACCAAGCTTCCATTCTCAAGGGCCCTCCATTTTCCTCCTTTTATCATGCTCACCGAACCACAGGATTTGCTTTCCTAAGCCATCTTCCTTTGTTTTCTTCATGATGCTCCTGCAATACTTATTACCAAACACAACCAAGTGAATATATGTAATAATAAAATCATGATGTCCATTAGTCATTCTATGTTTTCCATGGAATCTAAGAGGATGGACTCCTAGGGTTTTCAAATACAAATCTTAGCTTACGAAATCGTCGCATCCATCCGTACTAGGGTTTATCATATACCCTAAACTACACACAAGCCCTAGAAATCAGGAAATAGGGTTTCTGTGAGAGAAAAAGTTAGGGTTAGATTTCTCTTTCCTGATAATTACTTGTGAATTATGTTGGCTTCTTTTACTTCTTTCTTATATTATCTTTCATCAAGCAATTACCAAATTATGTGTGTATGAAGATCACAAAAAGACAAGACACAAGATGTAGGCACTCTATCGGGGCAAAAACCCTATCTAAGGGAAAAATCTGTCAAAATCTCTTCCTTCAATAGTTTTCTTGAGATAACGAAAACTCTTCAACCTAGACACATACCTCCTCCAACCACCAAGTTAGACTCTCCTTCCAGCAACTTTGACCTAGATCTTTGACCTTGCAGAAGCAACATTTTGACCCAGCAAATCCAAAATTTCGACCTTCTAGCAGCAACACTTTTAGAATTTCAACCCTTCTAGTAGTAAGACTTCGATCCAACAACTGGCACAATAACTTCACATAAGAGAGAGAAAGAGATAGCCCAAAACCTTCAACGTTGATCCTTCCAACACTTCTTCTTCTCTTCTTGGGATTTCACACTTTTTTTGCCTCCTTCGCTTGGATATCGAACTTGTGAGAGAGATGCACCAAATGAATTTGAACTGTTTCTATATATACCCTTTAGGTGAGGTCGAATTTCCCAATTTGAGGCCGACTTGATCTCTTAGAGGCCGACTTGGTGTGGAGGTGTCAAATACCTAATTTGACTCAATAATAAACCTTTTTACATGATTCAAAAGCCTAAGAAGGGTCTCATAAAATGTGCAATTACTCTAATGACTCAATATAAATCCTAGGAGTCCACAATGGGGGCTTTGACTAATAAAAGATGACCCAAGCATGAAACCCATGCTTTAATAAGTCATTGTAATAATAATAGAAATTTTCTTTTTCATTATTTTGACAAGTACATTACATAATGACTAAAATACATTTATGAAGACCAAACCTAGTTACATTCTTCAACACTCCCTCTTAACTAGGGAGGTATTCATAATAACATATACAAGTACAAGGAGGATCTCAAAACGTATAAGTATGAAGAGTTTAGGCACCACAATGCCATGGAATAGATACCTGACCAAGGCAATCTATCTGGGTGGGACTAAGATGGACCAAAGCTTTCAGCCTCTCTAGGTATCATCAGGCTTGCTAACCATCAACCGAGGGATCTAGGAGCGTATCCAAGGTCAAAGCTCCATGACCAACGCCACCCTCCCTACTTCGGGATCTAGATATCAACACATAGTGCCGGCCAGATGTCCTCCCTGGCAATGTGTCTCGCACACAAAGCCTCAACAAATCTCTTCCTAAATTTTATCATCATCAACAAGATCAACAATATCAACTAAACCAAGCATGCTTCTAAGATATTCAAACTTCTTATTAGGAAGAGACTTTGTTAGTATATCAGCTACCTGATCGTTAGTCGGGACACACTGTAGCTTCACGATCCGATCCTTCACCAAGTTTCTCATGTAGTAGAACTTATTGTTGATATGCTTCGTCCTAGCATGAAAGACAACATCTTCAGACATCTTGATGCAACTTTGATTATCACAATAGGACTCAGAGGCTTCTCGAACAAATATGTCAGAAGCTTCCTCAATCATACAACCTCCTTTCCTAGTTCACATGCAGCCACATACTCTTCTTCAATACTACTCAAAGCAAAGAGATCTTGCTTTCTACTAATCCATGAGATCATGGCAATTCCCAAACTAAAGCACCCACTTGTAGTGCGTCTTCCATCGGTCTCATTGCCACCCTAATCAGAATCTGTGAAGCCAATTAACTTGACTTCCTTGCTATTGCACTTTAGGTAGTGATGAATAGTGCCACGAAGATTTCTCAGTATATGTTTGGCAGCTATCCAATGATCATGATGAGGCTCCAACTAAAATTGACTAAGAATATTCACAACAAAAGTGTAACCAAGTTCAGTCTTCATAAAGTCATGTAATTGTGATTTTATGTAATTGATGTAAAGAAGAAAAATAAAATTATTATTTTAATGCTTGTCTCATGGGTTTCAGGAGCAAGGAATTTTATTTTTAGTGTGACTCCCTTGTGAGTCCTTAGGATTGATCATAAAGTCAAATTGAGTCAATGTCATGTATGAAGGACCCTTCTTGGGTATGTTACATTTTTGTATGAGTCATTCAAAGAGTCAAAGAACCCTCCAAGACAAGCACAAGCAACTCCTAGCAAGTCGACTTCAAGATGAATTAAATGATATCCTCCAAATGACATGTCGGCTCACCCTCCAACAAGTCGGTTTATTTGATGAGGAAACAATTATATAAAGGGCAATTCGGATTTCATTTGTAGCACAGATTTTCGGTGGAGATAAGTCTGCAATAGGAAATGTGAAGTCTCATTAAGGAAGCCTCTCCCCAAGCGAAGAAGGAAGGAATAGAAGACAAGGTTGTTTTGTGTCTGTGCTAGGGATAATATCACTTCACACGTGCAAGATTGCAGAACTGTTTGGTACAGGAAAAGGACTGAAATACTTCAGACATTTAGGTAGCCAAATTGCAAAAGAAGGAGAATCCGAGTTAAGCAAGGAAAGGTCTCTACCCTAAGCGAAGGAAATCAAGGTGCAAAAGAAGGCCATCTACATGTACTAAGACCTTTGAATTAGGGTTGAGGAGCTGCAAGTCTGAAGTAAAGACCAAGAAGTCGTGATCTATAAGGGAGCCGAGACAAAAGTAGAAGGAGCAGGCAGTTGATTATCTTTGACTCTAAATAGAGGTCAAAACAAGAAGCTTGGTGTCTTGGTCTTGGAGAGGTTGAATAAGTCAAAGGTCTTTGTATTCGTCAATTGGAGTCTCTATAAGAAGAAGAATTTGTGTGGGTTTTCCTCTCAAGTGGAGAGGTTTTGGCCCTGGAAAATAGCCTACATTCTGTGTCTCTTGTCTCTTTATTGTTTATGCATTAATCATTGTTTGATGAAAGAAGAACACAATAATAATCTAAGAAGTAAAAAGCATTCACAAGCAGTTATCTCTCAGAGAAATCACCTAATACTTGATGCCCTAGATTTCTCAACATGGTATCAGAGCTAAGGTGACTAAGTCAAGGAAGGGCATCTTATCAAGGGACACTCAAGGATCAAATCTCAAAGAAGGCATCAAAGCGAAGATCATCTTAAACTCAAAGGAAGCATCATAACCCTAGATCAAAGAAGTCTGCAAAGAAGTATTGGGATCATCATCAAGAAGGAGAAGGACAAAACCCTACATCTACTCAAGTTAAAGTGTTTTGAAGACTATTCATCTAAAGGAAGCTAGATCAAAAGGCGATGTCATCTCACTCCTTATGGGATCAAGGATCATTCTTGAAGAAACCTATCTTCATCAAGGAGAAGTTTTCTATCCTCTATATCATCATCAAGATCAAGGAAGCAACAAGAAGAAGGAGCATCCTATCAAGTAAGTATATTTATGTCCACATCTGAATCTGTCAAAATGTCTTTTTGCAAGGAAAGCAACAAATTGGTTGGGGCTTCAAACTATCTTGCATGGAAGAAAAGGACATATCTGAATCTCATTGAAAATGAGGTTACGGAGCATGTCAAAGGTTCTATCACTAAACCAAGAGAGGAAGATGCTCAAGCTCTTGCCAAATTTATGAAAGGGGAAGTTAGGGTTCAAACGATTCTCATAGAATCCATCAAGTATCCCCTCATCCCATATGTATCTAAACTCGAAACTTCAAAAGAAATCTATGACAAATTGGTAGAGTTGTATTCCATAAGCACCGCTAGAGAAGTCATCTCATTAAGGAAAGAGCTAAGGATGTCAAGGGAAGATGGAATAGCCTCATACTTTATGAGGATATTTGAGATTCGGGATCAACTACAAGATCTAGGAGAAGTCACGTTTGATAGAGAAATGACTACAGTGGTATTAAATGCACTACCAGAAGAGTGGGGTAACTTTACTTCAATTATTTATGGGAAGAAAGAAGCTACTCCATTCTAGGATCTATGGTCACTGTGCAAGATTGAAGAATCTAGACTAAAGGCCAAATCTGGTGTGGGAGTAGGTGAGAAAAATCAAGCATATGTTGCAATGACAAAAAGAAAGGGAAAATTTGGAAAGTTTGGTCCTCAAAAAAAGAAGAAGATCATGGCTAAAATAATATGCTATGGGTGTCAAGAATATGGGCAATATAGGAGATATTGTCCTAAGCTCAAGAAGGACAATAACAAAAGAGGAAGAGAAGAAGCCCACATCATTGAGGAAGTGGAGGAAGTTGAAAGGAAGAAATCCAAGAAGGAGGAAGTAATAGATATCCACTATTGAGATAGTCTTCCTCACATATGTTCTTTTCAAGTTTCTAAGTCATCTGTTGTAAGATATGGTTGTCATGATTCACCAAGTAAAATAATGGGATGCATCAAGGCATCATAGAAGCATTGAAAATAAGAGCTCGGGACATTATCATAGAGAAGCATGAAAGATGGTTAGAATCTATGAAAGTCAAGAATATAGCTCTTGGGAATCTCATTGAAAACATATGTGGCAAGATCATCTAGTTCAAGGTTCATCATACATTTGTCAAAAGAAAACATCTGTTGATGGGGATATTTTAGGTCCTCAAGATTCTCTAATGGAATCTTCATTGAAAGCTTCACCGATCATGAGGGGAAGTAAGTGTTTCATCAAGAATCCCAAAACTTGTGGAATTCATTAGATGATTGTATGATGACATAAAAGTGAAGTAGATCAAGGGATTGAAGCTCTTTCAATCAAAGAAGTTTTTGCAGGAATTCTGGATGACCCAAAGGAAAAATCAGGTATGTGTCCTTACTTTTGATATTGTGGAAGTCATGTCATATGGTTGCAGATATCATTCTCTATCTTGAAGAGCATGATCAAAGGAAAGGATTTCCTCCCTCAAAGGAATGTAGGAATGCATGGGTCACACATTCACTAGATGAAATCAACATATGTCCTCATATGAAGTATGAGGTGGTTGACTACAATTGAGGAACTATGATTGGAAGCTCCTAGGAATGAAATGTGTGAAGAAAGGAAGGAAGAGATCATGGAATATGGAAGATATGAAGACTCTGATAAAGTCTGGAAAGGAAAGACCCTTGACAATATAGATCTTTGGGAGATGTGTCGATATGTATGTAGGATGCTGATGCAAACTAGAAGATGTGATGATAAAAGACCATCACAATGGTAATGTTCATTCCTTCATTTTTGAACAAATATCTGGATGGGTTTATGCATGGCTACCAAGGGAAGATCTATGGATGTCTTCCACCGCCGATGCATATGTAGTAGGATGAAAAATCCTTAAGTAAACATGGCATGAAGAAAGCAGCATGGCATGAAGGAAGGCCACATATGCACTAATGTATCACTTTCCGATGATGACATGGCTGAATTATGGATGAAAGTGATGGATGTTCGGTGCCCTATGTAGAAGTCGCAAACATGAAGACTCCTGGATAATGAAAAGAAATTCATGACATCGTGATGAGTTCTTCAAGCAACTGGTTGTCCCATCAACTCCACTTGAGGAGATGTTGTAGCTCCCTAATTAACAAGGAGCTTGGAAACAAGTTTCTTACCTAGAAGAAACTTGGAAATTCCTAAGCCAAGAGGGAGCTTAGGTACATTCCTTTCATAGGAATGAGTACATTCCTTTATTGGAATAGATATATCCTCCCTAATTAAGAGGGAGAGATAGACACATCATTCTTGTCTTCACTTGGGAAGACAGAATGGAGGATTGGGTAAACATCTAGCATCTGATGCTCTTTGAGGATGTATTAGGGTATCCAAAATAAGAGTAGTCGTAGAGGACCGATATTCTTTGAGGACTAAGAATCCATGATAAGAATAGTCTTGGTGGAACACATCCTGAAAACCCGGGTGGACTATGTTCCGAAAGAGACAATGATGAGGGTGTCTATACATCATTGGTCTTGCCAACATTGTGATCAAATCTCATGGAGAGGTAGAGTTGTTAGTCAAGGCCTTGCTATGTGACAATGTTGGTTGATATGATGCTAAACAGATGGGTTACCAATCTGACTTGTCTTATGAGAATTATTTAGATTGAGAATGACCAAGTACAACTATGATTACCTCCCTAGTTAAGAGGGAGTGTTGAGAAGTGTAACTAGGTTTAGTCTTCATAAAGACATGTAATTGTGATTTTATGTAATTGATGTAAAGAAGAAAAATAAAATTATTATTGTAATGCTTGTCTCATGGGTTTCATGAGCAAGGAATTTTATTTTTAGTGTGACTCTCATTGTGAGTCCTTAGGATTGGTCATAAAGTCAAATTGATTCAATGTCATGTATGAAGGACCCTTCTTGGGTATGTTACATTTTTGTATGAGTCATTCAAAGATTCAAAAGACCCTCCATGACAAGCAAAAGCAACTCCTAGCAAGTCGGCTTCAAGATGAATTAAATGATCTCCTCCAAATGACATGTCAACTCACCCTCCAACAATTGGCTTATTTGATGAGGACACAACTATATAAAGGGCAGTTCAGATTTCATTTGTAGTGCAGATTTTCGATGGAGATAAGTCTGTAATAGGAAATGTGAAGTCTCATCAAGGAAGCCTCTCCCCAAGCAAAGAAGGAAGGAGTAGAAGGCAAAGTTGTTTTGTGTCTGTTCTAGCGCTGATATCACTTCACACTTGCAAGGCTGTAGGATTGTTTGCTACAGGAAAAGGACCAAAATACTTCAGTCATCTAGGTAGTAGAATTGTAGAAGGAGAAGCCGAATTAAGCAAGCAAAGGTCTCTACCATAAGCAGAGGAAATCAAGGTGCAAAAGAAGGCCATCTACATGTACTAAGGCCTCTAAATTAGGGCCACAGAGTTGCAGGTCTGAAGCAAAGACAAGGAAGCCGAGATCTATAAGGAAGCTGAGGCAGAGGCAGGAGTAAGCCGTTGATTATCTTTGACTCTAAATAGAGGTCAAAATAAGAAGTTTGGTGTCTTGGTCTTGGTATTCGTCAATTGGAGTCTCTATAAGAAGAAACATTTGTGTGGGTTTTCCTCTCAAGTGGAGAGGTTTTGGCCCTAGCAAACAACCTACATCCTATGTCCCTTGTCTCTTTATTGTTTATGCATTGGTAACGGTTTGATGACAGAAGAACACAATAATAATCTAAAGAGAAGAATCTAATCTAAGAAGTAAAAAGCATTCACAAGCAGTTATCTCTTAGAGAAATCACTTAATACTTGATGTCCTAGATTTCTCAATAGTCTTTACCAGATACATCAGAGAATCCACCAACTTACGATAGGAGGTAGGATCTACGAGACTTGAGTCAGAGCTTCTCAAGTTCTTGAGATTGGTGATCATAAGACTAGTCATGGGCTTGGAATCCATCATCCCAAATTTCTGCAACAATTTGATGATATACTTTCCTTGCCCCAGATATATCTCCCCAAGCTTCTACCATACTTCCAGACCTAGGTAATAGTGCATCAATCCCAAATCCTTCATCTGAAATTCTTGTATCCTTCGCTCCACACCTGTAATGAATAGATCATCCACATATAGTAGAATAATGACTGGCTCATTATCCACAACCTTGATGTAGAGATTTGGATCAACAGTGTTTTTCACAAACCCGATTCTTAGAAGGTATTTATCCATTCTTGCATACCATGCCCTAGATGAATAAATCATCCACATATAGTAGAATAATGAATGGATCATTATCCATAACCTTGATGTAGAGATTTGGATCAACAATACTTTTCACGAACCCGATTCTTAGAAGGTATGCATCCATTCTTGCATGCCATGCCCTAGGATCTTGCTTCAAACTATATAGGGCCTTCTTGAGTCTGCAGACTTGAGTATCTTTGCTATTTACTTCAAAGCCTTCGGGTTGTTCAATGTATACTTCCTCGTCGATGGTCCCATTCAAAAATATTGTCTTTACATCCATTTAATGGATATTCCATCCCATTGTAGTAGCCAATGAAACCAAAGATCTAATGGTAGTATACCTGACATTGGGTGCAAAGGTTTCTTCATAATCTATGCCTTCCTTTTGAGAGAAACCCCTTGCAACAAATCTAGCTTTGTATTTGTCTAGACTTCCATCAACAACGTGCTTGATCTTGTAGATCCATTTGGAGGTGACAACTGATTTGTCACTAGGAATGATTTCCCAAACCCCATTCTTCATGATGGATTGCTATTCTTCCTACATTGCCTTCTTCCATACTCCTTGATGAGCAACTTCTTCAAATGTAGATGGTTCAACGTCAATCAGTTTTGTCATATATGCAGCATATCCAGAATACCTTTTCGGCCTTTTGCTTTCTCTAAAGGTTCCTTTCGTAGCTCCATGTCCTTCAACATCTTCAAGGGTAGCTTTTAACCAATTTGGCCTCTTCCTTGTGTTCGATGTGATCATAGGTTGAATAGACTCACTTGGTCCTTATTCTTCTTCTTGAATAGTAGAGGGATTGTCGTGGTGTACTTCTTTTTCTTCGAATACAAGTGTATCTTTGTCATCATAATCAATAGGGATATCTTTGGATCTTTTGTAGGCATGATTTTCATCAAATATAACATCCCTACTTACTTCAATATGTCTTCGTTCCTTGATGTAGATTCTATATGCTTTTGAGGAAAGATTATAGCCAACAAAGATCCCTTTGATGCTTGCAAAATCTAATTTCTTTCGTTTTTCCTTTAAAACGTGGATATAGGCAGGTCTCCCAAATATTGGGAGATGGTCCACACTTGGCTTCTTCCCTGTGAATGCTTCCTCAAGTGTCATATTCTCAAGAATTCTATGAGGACTTCTATTTTGAATATATACTATTGTCGTCATTGCTTCTCCCCATAGAAATTTTGGTAAGTCTTGATCACGGAGCATTGTCTGTATACCTTCTTCAATTGTCCTATTCTTTCTTTCAGTCACTCCATTTTGGTCAAGATATTAGGGAACAATGAGATCCCTCTTAATTCTTGCTTCTTTGCAATATGCAATCAATTCTTTAGAAGTGTATTCCCCATCTCAAAGTATTTATTTTTCTTTCGGTTAGGGTTACCATTTCTTATCCAAACTCCTTGAATTTCTCAAATACTTCATCCTTTTTCTTGAGAAGGTAGATCCATGTTTTTCTAGAGTGATCATCAATGAATGTTACATAGTAAAGATGACCTCCAAGAGATTTGTTAGACATAGGCGCACATACATCAGAATGAATGAGGTCTAATATTTCTTTAGACCTTGTTTCACAATTTGTAAATGGTTTTCTTGTATGTTTACCTAAAGAACATCCCTTGCAAACTCCTTCACGGTCTTCTTTGATATTGGGGATGCCATGAACCAGTTGATTTAGAGTGGGAATGACCTTATAGTGTAGATGACCATATCTTCTATGCCATAGCTCAATGATATTGATTTCCACATGAACTAGAGCTTGAGGGGATGGTGTTATGAGCTTCCTTCACGAACTTCAATGACCCAAGCTTTATCAATACTTGAATCTTTTCCCCAAACCAAAACCTTTCCATCAACAAAAGAAACTCTACCTCCTTTATCTTCTAAGCAAGAAATTGAAAGAAAATTCGTTTTCAAACATGGAACATATAGTATATTGTTGAGGTGTAGCTTAGCTCCATTCTCCAGCTTCAAAGATGTTGATCCCAAGCCTCTAATAGCATAGCTTTTGTTGTCTCCTAATTCCACTGCATGAGAGGATGGTTCCTTTGATAGAGTGTGAAGTTGTTTACTCTCCCTTGTCATATACCTTGATGCTCCACTGTCAATAATCCATGCATTATCATCATTAAGTGAACCTGTAAGTGCAACCAAGAACCCTTGAAGTTTGACCTTGTTGAATAAGTAGTAGAAGATCTCCTTGATCTAGCTTCCTGCAGTATTGAATCCCATTCTCATATAACTTATCATAAAGGGAGTAACCATTTCCTTCGAGCCAACAGAGTGATCTTCAATCTTCCTTGACCTTAGCTCTAATACCATGTTGAGAAATCAATGCTAGTAGAGTTAGGGTTAGATTTCTCTTTCTTGATAATTACTTGTGAATTATGTTGGCTTCTTTTACTTCTTTCTTATATTATCTTTCATCAAGCAATTACCAAATTATGTTTGTATGAAGATCACAAAAACACAAGACACAAGATGTAGGCGCTCTACCAAGGCCAAACCCATTCAAAATCTCTCCCTTCAATAGTTTTCTTGAGATAACCAAGACTCTTCAACCTAGACACAGACCTCCTCCAACCACCAATTCAGCCTCTCCTTCCAACAACTTCAACCTAGATCTTTGACCTTGCAGCAACAGCACTTTGACCCAGCAAATCCAGAGCTTCGACCTTCTAGCAGCAACACTTTTAGAATTTCGACCCTTCGAGCAGTAAGACTTTGATCCAACAACTAGCCCAGTAACTTCGCATAAGAGAAAGAGAGATAGCCCAAAACCTTCGACCTTGATCCTTCTAGCTCTTCTTCTCTTCTTGGGATTTCGCACTTGTTCTGCGTCCGCTTGGATATCAAACTTGTGAGAGAGTTGCACCAAATGAATTTGAATTGCTTCTATGTATACCCTTTAGGTGAGGTCGAATTGCCTTCAAGCCAACTTGATCTCTTAGAGGCTGACTTGGTGTGGAGGTGTCAAATATCTAATTTGACTCATTAATGAACCTTGTTACATGATTCAAAAGCCCAAGAAGGGTCTCATAAAATGTACAATGACTCTAATGACTCAATATAAATCGTAGGAGTCCACAATGGGGACTTTAACTAATAAAAGATGACCCAATCATGAAACCCATGCTTTAATAAGCCATTGTAATAATAATAAAAAAAATATTTTTCATTCTTCTGATAATTACATTACATAATGACTCAAATACATTTATGAAGACCAAACCTAGTTACATTCTTCAACAATCATGATTCTTTTTGCTACTCTCAAATGTGAAGACTTCAAAAATAATCCATGGAAGATTCTAAGGGTATTGTCCCTTCCCTTTTGAAAACAAAGACGATATGCCACTGCTTTTCTTATCATTGATAGAATACTACCTCTTTTCCTTGAGACAAAGATACTATGTCGTGTTTAGAGATTGGCTCTTCTTACTTCAAGATGTTAATGCTCCCCTGCTTGCAAATTTTGTGATGCACAGATCCCAAAGAATTTTATTTCAACAATATCCCTTTACCCAAGAATTTTCTTGAAGTCTTCAACCTATTAACTTTGAATGCTTCAATGACTTGCAACACAATGGAACCTTCCTTTCACTGTTCACTACATGTAGCTTTATATATCTAGGCTTCCTTTTCAAAGTGAACAATCAATAGACAACTAGCTTTCTTACTAAAGATTAGGCTCTAGGACTGGGACTTTCAAGACAACCCCTTAAACGTTGCTCTTGAAGTGATCCTATGTACAAGACTTATTCTCAAACTCAAAACGACTTCAAGTATCTAGACACAAGATTACAAGTGTTATAGACATACCTTTCAATGTCAAGGGAGGAGGTTGGCTCACAATTGAATAGGTTTGAACCATGTATATATATATATGCCAAATTCGTCACTGCAGATAGGCGTGCTCAGATCCTTCACAACTTTGTGGATTTCATACCACAGGTCAGCGAATTATGGCGACTGTAGCGTGATAAGTACTCTTCTAAAATAGGCCTATTGTGCCATTAATCAATTTGATTTTATGCACAGAGTAGGAGTCTCAGCTCCTTTTCTTGGTGGCTGAGGCTTCAATATATTGAAATGTAAGTATGCCCAGAACAAGAGGAGGTCTCAGCGTCTTCTGAAGTTACTCCTAGCTTTCAATTAGGCCTTCAACTCTGATCTATGAAGACTGATTCAAACTTGCAAGATGACCCCTTTTAACAAGGAATTGATCAACCACAAACATGTTTAGAATTTAGGTTCTCTTGAGTAGACCTAATAGATTTTGCTCCTCTTATGCTCAAAAACTCGGTCTTGGATCTCATTATAGAGAATGGGTCTCGGTCTTCAATGAGACTTTAGAATTTCGGCTCCTTTGATGAGATGACAGTAGCTAGCCTTTTAGGACTTCTAATGCAAGACTTGAGCTCAGAACTATTGATGGAGGCTTGTCTCTTTTACAAGTTAATGCCAATAAGTAGATTTCAAAACTATTAAGCTACTGTACAATTTCGGATCTTTTTTGGTGAGGATTTCAGACCTTGTAAGATCACCCTAGACCCTCGTTCTTCTTGTTAGGATGCTCAGCCTTCCCTAGGTTGCTTATCTAGCCTTTCGATCCTCCAAAAAAAAAAATTATGCCCTTGCTCTTCTAGTATAGGTCTGTGATTTTGTCACAGAGGAGAGGACTAAAAGGTGCCCAAAACTTTGTTTACTTTGTCAATGTATTTGGCCTAGAGTGGCCTATTAGATTAGCCCTTTGGTCTCCTAGAACAGGGCTTGTATGCCCTTCAAATACCCTCGCTCTTCCTATGTATGCTTGTGGCCTTATCACTACGATTAGGGCTAGATGGAGTGCCCAGAAATTTGTTCCTCTCCCTTTAGGAGCTCGGTTCTTAGATAGATGCCTTCCTTGAGATCAATTGGAGCTAAGGAGATCTTCTTTTCTGCCTTTCCTTCAAAGTGCTAGCTCGGATACCATGATGAGAAATCCGGGGCATAATATTTTAGGGTTTTCTTAAATGGTTTCTCTTTATTCTCGGCACTTTCTTGTGATATTAGATTAGTGCATTGTTATTATTATGTTGTTATGTTCATCATCAAGACAAATGCCAATAAGAAGATCACAATGCAAACAAGAAGACACTAGAAATAGGCTCCAAGCCAAGGCAAAGCCCACAAGGGGAAAACTGAGAAACTCCTTATAGAATCAATTCAATGAAGACTTCCAAGACCTTGACCCAAGACCAACCACCAAAAGGTAAGCCAACCACTCTCCAACAAATTCTTTGCAAATTCAATTCTGAGGAAGCCCTAGTCTTCTTCAAGAAACTAGCATGTGTGAGTTGTAGAGATGCCAAACACAAAAAAATTTGTCCCTCCTTTTCTTCGCTGCCCTTTTGGCTACTTCGCTCCTCTTTCTTGTTCTTGATCAAATCAGAAAACTTGTTGTGATGATGGTTACTAATGAGGTTGAACTTCTCCTTTTATAGGTTTCTTGAGGGCTATATTAGGCCTCTTCTAGGCCAACATGAAGGGCTGCCCGACTTACCTTTTGGTGGCTTCTAGACTCTTCTTTACATAAAACTATTTTTCTTCCTTTTGATACAAGAGCCCTCCAAGGGACTTTACATTATGACCTTTGACTTTTGACTTGACAAAATAAATCCTATGCACACAATGGGTGCTAGACCTACAATGGGCAAGAAACCCATTTACAAATAAATAATTTTCTTTTATAAAAAATACATTTTCTTTTTTTTCTTTTTCTTTTGACAAATACAACAATGATTACATTAATTCATGAATTATATACAATTATGAAGACGGACACTAGTTCCATTTCAACAAAAGGTTGGGTTCACTTTGTGTTCCTGGGCTTAGGCACATAACACTACAAAACACCTTTTTGGTACCTTTTTCCTCAACATGATCTACAAAGTTGGCATAATTAATGAGTTTGAGATATTAAGATAGGTTGGATGGAGTATCAAATTTCAGCCCTTGGAAGTAGCGAATTGCCTAGATTTTGAAGATGAATTTTCTATGGGATTTGATAAGCAAAAACGTGCAGGTTCCTTTAGTTCTGGTACAAGCAATAGAACATAGATCTAAGGATATGAAAGCGAGATGCATAATTTTGGATGGTGTGAGGGATCATATAATTCCTCACATATCAAGGAAGGATACCAATAGATAGATGTGGGTAGCTCTGATTGGTCATTATCAAAGTACAAATGAGAACAAAAAATGGTCTTGCGGGAAAAGCTAAATAGTATTAAAATGGGCAGATTTGAGACCGTGAATTCCTATCTCAAAAGGGTCCAACAGACTCGTGATGAGCTTGCAGCTATGGGGGAAATTGTGCATGATTCAGAGCTCGTCAAAGTTGCTCTTAAGGGTTGTGTGACACAGTGGTTCACTTTTGTGGATTGAATTCCTACTCGTCAACAACTCCCTGATTGGAGTTGGTGTTGAAGAATCAAGGGCAATTAGGTGTAGTGTGATTCTTCTTGACTTGATAACAATTTGTGGAGCCTTTTTACTTTTTCTTGTTAGCTTAATCTTCTTCTTATTATTAATGCACGTGTGTATACTTCATCAAACTGCTACCAAAAAATAAGAACAAGAACACAAGATGTTGGCTCTCTGCTAGGGCCAAAACCTCTCTTCTTTTGAGAGGAAAACCCTTTGGTAAATTTCTCTTATTGAAGCTTCTTATTGATTAATGCCAAACCCTAGACCCTTGACAAGAATATCCTCCAAGCACAAGTCAAGTCCTTCCTCCTTTCTGCACTTTGTTCCCCGACACTTCCTTGTTCCAGCACTTCGTCCTCTTTCCAACTGTTGTTAGATCTTGTTGCACTTGCTCTAGAAGAGATACCTCTGATGAGATCTTTTCCTTATGATGATCATTTCCTTCTCTTCACCAACCAACGAACTTGTATGACTGTAATGGGAGGGTTGTTATGACAGCAGAGACAACCTCCTCCTCATACATGTGACTGTAATAGGCTTTAGAACAACCCTATTACCTTTGCTTTTCTTCCTTGTTTCTTTGCTTGAGTGGGAGGCCCTTTAGGCCTATATTTCTAGCCCAAACAATGTGAGAGGTGGTGTTGATATACTACTACTGTTATGATCACAAGCAACCTTCCTTTTCCTTACACATATGATTGCAGCTGCCCTAGAAACAGTCCTCTTAGGCTCAGTCGTGTACCCTTCTTCCTCGTTGCACTTGGAGACCCTTTCTTCGTCCTTCGTTCACCCTTTTCTTGGCTTCTACCTTCGCTGATTTCAGAGATGGATTGTGTTGTCTTTAAAGGAGTGGACAACCTCTATATATAGAGGATTGTCCCTCCTTTAGGCTGACTTGAAGGCCGACTTGAAGACTATAGGCCAACTTGACTTCTTTGCTACGGATTGCTTCCTTTGATGGTGCCTTTGTTTTGGAGGAGACTTGACTTTGCTTGGAGGTGTCTTCTTTGACTCTAATACATAATTATACCCAGTGTAACATGTCCTTAAGGTCTTCAACATAATTCTTTTGACTCTTTGACTCACCTATAGCACTTTAACATGTGGTGATCTATTTCAATGAGCAAGAAACTCATTGATATATATTATAAAAATAATATTTCTTTTCTTGAATAAATACAAATATCAAAAAGTATATTTATAAAGACCAAACCTAGTTACATTTCCTTCAACACTTCCTCTTAACTAGGGAGGTATTCATACAACATTACAAGGTGTTTGATGTTTCAATCTAGAAGAATTCACATAAGAGAAATCGGATTGGCAATCCATCCGTTATAGCATCATAGTAACCAACATTGTTTCCACAACAAGGCCTTGGCTGACAACTCTATCTCTCAATAGATCAGAGAACAATGTTGGCGAGACCAATAACTAATAGACACCTTATTCATTGTCTCTTAAGGTACATACCCACCTAGGTGTCCACTGAATATGACTTTCTAGGACTATTCTTATCTTGGGTTCCCAGCCCTCAAATAATATCGGTCCTCTTGCCTACTCTTGTCTTGGATGCCCTAGACATCCTCAAAGAGTATCAGATGCCAGATGATTACCCAATCCTCCCATTCTTTCTTCCCAAGTGAAGACAAGAATGTTGTGTCTATCTCTTCCTCTTAATTGAGGAAGACATGCCCAAGTATCCTCTGACAAGGTACTTTTCCAAGTTCCTTTGTAATTGGGAACTTGTTATAACTCCCTCTTAGCTAGAGACTTGTCCATTCATCAGCAACTTCTTCTCTGTGGGTCCTTCAGCTACTTGATCTCCTTCTTTCCTTTGATGTCATGAAGTCTTTGTTTGAACTTCTTCTTGGTAGGGCACCATCCATCGATCACTTTCCTTCCTGGTTTGTCATGTCATTGCTTCCTTCGTGGAAAGTGGCTTTCTTGTCATATATCAAGTTCTCTTGTCATCTGGCTACTCCTTTGTCATCTGTCCATGCTTTGGAATACTCTTCTCATGGATGCTTCGTTGTACTTGTTTGTTTACATGCTTTGATGTAGTAACCCTTCATGACTAGCTCAAGATCGAAGTAGCCCTTTTTCCATGAAGACCAAAACGTCCAAAACAATAAATTGAGCTAGTTGCTAAACACCTCTCTACAAAAGAAGTGTTCACCAATTGTGAAAGCACACATGTTGTTAAATGTATAGCTATGGAGTAGCACTGCCATGCATGTTCCACCACTCCTTGACAAACAATGTTCCACCATCACTTATATCAGGATTCTCATCACTAGTATCACCCTACATTCTTCTCCTCTTGTCTATCTCTACCTCGAATCTCTAGGGACATCAATCAACACTTCCCAATTCTGATCAAACTACCTAATCCAAGCCTTAAAATATGGTACAAAAAACTTAACTGATCAATTATTTTGAATTGAGTGAAGAGTACATTTTTCTAAGCCCGTGACAAAGGAGTTTGACAATCAACACCACTAACACTGAGAAACATATATGGCTTGGTGCTCTTAATTAAATGGCAATCACATACCCTCATACATGATAGAATCTAATAAAATGACACAATTCCATTGATCCCGAAATCTACCTAGTCTACTGTATTTTGAGTGGGATTTAAAATTCGACTTTCTCCATATTAAATCCAATGAGGTCAGAACCACTCTTAAACATCCCGAGTCAATTAATGGCAATGTTGAAAATTTAAGTAAAGAGGATGAAAATGAAAGATAAAGGAGAATGCCACTTTTACTTTAAGAATTTAACATTACTATTAAGAAGCATCTATGAAGCAAATAGGGAGCATCTGGGGAACATTTAGGAAGCATGATTGGAGCATAGATCAGCACATGGGAAAATAGTTCAACATGTGGTGGTTTTGAATTTACCGAAACCGTGCAAATTGAGCTGGAAGCACAGTTCTGATTTTTAAAGGGTGGTTTTGGGGACGCTTTGGCCATGATTTTGCGTAGTGCACAATTCTAGGGTTTGGTGCATAAGGGGGGTGGGGGAAGGTTCCTACAACACTGGATTAGTTCCTTTCTCAATCCTGGGCTAATGGAGTCAAAGGGAGGTCTAAGGTTGACGACTGATTGGAAAAGAGTTATGAGAGAGAAAAGGCTCAAATGGGATTTCTCTTTAGAAAAACCCTAACGACTTTCAATTAATTGGAGATAAAAAGTCAAGGAATCGATAACATAGTTCCTCAATTTGAACTAGATGATAATTTTGCAATAGGAGATATTAGAGCCATAAAAGATTCAATACATACGGCGAAAATTTTAGTGAAACCCTAATTCTACAACAATTACAAAATGAACGAAGATACTTAAAATAAATTTGCACAAAATCACCATAGAATCACAATTATCATCTTTGAATTTTAGTGAAACCCTAATTCTACAACAATTACAAAATGAACGAAGATACTTAAAATAAATTTGCACAAAATCACCATAGAATCACAATTATCATCAAAGAAAAAAGTTCCTTCCAATCACAATATCCTCCCCAAAACAATTTGCTACATCAATGCTCCATTGCGTCCAAGAGAAAAGAGACACTATGTTGTATATCTAAACCGGAAATATTATGATAATAGAAATAACCCAAGAATAACAAGATAGAAATAGATAGAAATGCTTCTTTATTATCAAACCCTTAAGGTAGGGCAACACCATACATTCACTCCTTAAGGAAGGAGGAACACTCCACAAGCCATATGCTTGTTCATACAAGACTACTTCTCTTCATATCTCTCCATGTGGAGTCTCTAGCCTCTATATAGGCCTCATACATACAATAGCATGCATCATTACCATGGTTTCCTCATACCATCAACTAATACCATGGGCCCCTTACATTAGTATTAACTACTTGTGGTCCCTTACATGACATGGGTTAACCACCTTATTTATTACTATGGCCCATCCCATTATTACATTATTACCTTGGGTACCTCCCTTGGTACCCCATATTATCCCCCCTAGGTATATAACAGTTCCAGAGTTCCAGAGATTGAGAATTGTCAAGTTTCCAAGAGCTTCGTGCTACAAGAGCCTTCTTCATCCCCATAAGGCCAAATCCAAGTAAGGAGATTCTTGTCCAATAACCAAAGAGAGAGAGGCTTGTTCCTATTCCCAATAAGCTTTACAAGACATGTGTTGCTGACTACCCATCCAAAGGAGAATCTAGCATCAGAACTTTGGTTATATTATTCTTTGATGAATTATTAATAAACGAATATTGGTTATGGTTCCACTCTTATTTTTATTTTTGATGATGATGAGTTATATCCTTTCTAACTGATATATAATTGCATATGTTGGATTTTATGCTTGTGTTTGTGTCGTTTCTTGTATGTGCAGGTGTCCACTCACAGAGATCGTGGGGATTGTGATCTGCCGGAGCAAAGGAACGGGAGCACCACCTCTTCTACAAGCACTAGCGTTGGAATCCAGGTAGGCCTTCATCACTGGTCTGTTAATTTGCAATTAGGAACTTGTGTTGTAGCGTTGTATGATTGTTGTTAGACCCGATCTGGGCTAGTAAGGATCGCCTCTGTTCGCAGAGGGGATTTACCTCCGCAACAATTCTTGATGCTTACATGTCTGCTCTTCGATCTCAATTTTCTTCTCTTGATCCTCGCCTGCAGAAATAATTGACATTGGCTATGATTATGAAAAATATGAAAGAAATGCCCAAAAAAAAAATCTTGCCTCATTAAATTTTTTATAAAGAGATGGACTATGTAACTGGGAGCTCTATGTATAGTATCAAGCATTTTCATTGTCTATAATATTCAATTTTATTTAAGAATCACTTGATGGTATACAAAGAGGTAAAAGCAAGAGGGAGGTACAATAAAGGAATATCGAAATAAAAAAGGAGCAAATGTGAAAGAATCAGCCCCTAGTTTAGCCAAGGTTGCAATGCGATCAAGTCACAATCGCACATTGCAATAGTATGTCACATGAAACATCACCCCTGGTTTCACCAATTGCGATTTGCGATGGTCCAGACTCAAAAAATATATGCATTATGTTCAATAATCCCGGTGGGTCTATTGTATCACAGAGCACCTTATGTATGAGCATTGGGTTCCACCAATTTCGATTTGCGATGGGATTCAGACCCAAAAACATATGTGTTGCATTTAATAATCCCTGCGGATTTGTCATATCGTGGAATGTTGAAGCTTGGGCCGATACACTCATTGAAACTGCCAATTGTGAGGTTCGATGTGAACGGAGGCCTAATTGCATCTCAATTATTCATGGGAGATAGACCTTAGCCCTTGCCCAGTGCAAAATGCGATATGCGATGTAACAACAGACCTGATAGGATATGGACACAGTTAATTGTATTTGAAGTCTGGGAGGTCATCGCATATCGGATGCAAAATAGGAATGTGTAGTGCGACCGTGAGAATTGTAAGATTGTGACAGCGATAAAGGCATGCATCGAGAAATGTGTAAAGACCGAGGAAACGAGGAAAAGGTAAGTTATGTATGCCTACAGAGTATTTCTGTTATAAAAGCGTTGTAATAGAAATAAATATGCGATAGAAGGTTTTGTGGGTTGAGTCCAAATACAACCATAGTAGAGAGAGTGGGGGTTGGTTATATGTGTGGGTATAGAGTACCATGAAGGTTTATGAGGATTGAATAAGTCCTGATGAAAGGATATCAATGAAGGGCTAGACTGAGTTATAAATAAATCGTTTCGCAGTGTTATGAAACCAACTCACAAAAAGATAGAAAAGATAGTTGAACACCTTAGAATTCAGCCTCTTCATGGGGGCAACCTCCTTTACATTACACAAATGAACAATTCTTGGATTATACAAATGAAAAGACCTTCTTTCTATATATATGAGTCTAAGGGGTCATAATATAATCAGAGGCGACATAACAATAATAATGTAAGGGCACAATAATAACAATAGCTGGGTTCTATGGGCACTACATGGGTACATCCATACAATAAGGGGGTTGTACTAATAATAATAAGGGGTTACACTAGTAGTATAGGGGCCTCACATGCCCCTCTCCTTCAAAAAGTGTTGTCCTCAATGCTTGAGTAGTTCTTGATGCTTCTGTACAAAATTCTTGTCCTCCCATGTGGAATCTTCAGTGAGTAAATTCTTCCACTTGATGAGATACTCTGAAATTTATCGATTTCGTAGCTGTCAGGTTCTTGTTTCTGTGACTGCTCCCGGTTCCAATATGATTTTTCCTTCCTCTTCAATTTCTGGCAATATTGTATGAATTGGGATCTTTTGCAACTTTTGAATAAGTGGCCATAATTCTTCGTCCTTCTTCCATTCATCCCTTGCTTCATTTATCCAATCTGGTTGGGTAATAGAAATAGCACAAAACAATGCTTCCACAACCTCATTCGTTCTTGAGAGTGCATCTGCAACAAAATTTTGCTTCCATTTTCTATAGATGATGTCAAAGTCATAACCCAACATATTTGTGACACATTTTTTTTATTCTTCTAAAGATAATAGTTGTTCTAAAAAGTATTTAAGACTATCATGATCCATTTTTACCTTGAAGAGTCTTCCCATTCCGTAAGGTCACCATTTTTTAAGTGCATGTATTATTTCCAACATTTCCTTCTCATAAATAACTTGCTTGAGATGTAGCAGTAAAAATACCCAATCACCTACATCAAAACATTTTTCACTAAGATGTTGATCTACCTGTTGTTTCGTTTGATTTTTCACCAAAGTGGCATTATCCTTTAAAAGTTGGAGAACTTGTTGTTGATGCTTGATGTGATAATTTCAATGCTTGAAACTTTTTCTTCTTGATATGTCCTTATATCTCTAGAGTTTGAGTAGTAATTTCTTCCAATCATTTACAAGATATGGTTGGATTCATTTCTTTATGCCCAATGTGATCTTTCACTTCTTGAACATTTTACTTCTTGATATGTCCTTCTATCTTGATAGTTTGAGGAGTGGTAATTTCGACCAATGAATTACAACATATGGTTGGATTCATTTCTTTTTTCTCGATGTGATCTTTCACTTCTTGCACCTTTTTCTTCTTGATATGTCTTCTATCTTGAGAGTTTTAGGAGTGGTAATTCTTGCCAATGCTTTACAAGATATGGTCTGATTCATTTCTTCTTTCCTTGGGGTGCAGTCCTGGCATATATCCTCTTCTTTTGATGTTTCTTGATCATTTTCTTCCTCGTCTTCATATTCTATGTAAAATAATTTCTTCTCAGCACACTTATGACCTTTAGTGCATTTGCTATCACAATTGTAACAAAGTCGTTTTTCTCTTTTTTCTTCCAATTGTTGTGGTGTAACCCTTGTAGGTTGTGGAAGGCTAGGAGAAACAACACTTCCATATTTATAGTTGTGAAGGGTATGCTTCCTGGTTTCCATAATTTTGCTTTCCACTATGTCAGAAAGCCCTTTTACTCTTTCCAATTATTGTGATGTTGCTCTAAAGAAGGTATTGCTCTTTGTGTCCTCATAATGTGATATCATTTCCTCCGTGAAAATTGACCACGTAACAAGTTGTTTACGAGAACAAAGTGCTTTATACCATAAAAATTGATCTGGTTCTAAATATGAAGATGCAATACATACCTTTTGTAATAGTGGTACACCATGTAGATCAAAAATATTGCTCCATCTGAAGTATCCAATTTACCGAATCCTTGCCATCAAACTTCCTCATATTGATTTTTCTTGATTTTAGGAGCTCGATCTTGAAACGACTGTAACTATGTACTTGCAGATCTTTAAGTTCTAAAATTGTGACCTATAGTAGCCCTCTGTGTCCTCTTTCAAATTCCACCAGTCTGATCCAAATTGGATTCTCCAAGTAAAAGTTATGCGCAATCTCCAAAGATGACTAGATTATAGACTAGTTCAGTAGAGCAAACTTGTATGACGTTCCACGAGTCACTGTTTCGACCTCGAGCTCTGAAAAATATATAGAAGAAACTATAGTCCATCCTCTTTCTACACCTTTTTATGAAATTTCAATCCAATGCTCAGAGAAAAAGTTAGGACAATTTTCCCCAGGTCACCTGTTTGGAATGTAATTCAGGAGTCTACAAAAAGACCAACTTCCTTAGATCATATCTCTGCAAATATAGCACCAAAGGCTCTGAGATTCGGACCCGAGATTTAGCGCGATGTCTTCTCAAATGGGTGTCTTTTTAAACTTCTAAAACATCGCAGGAAAAGGGTTATAACGAAGATGCCACGATGACTTGTTTGGAGCAGCGAAACCCTAGAATCCAAAGCTCTGATACCAAATGTTATGAAACCAGCTCAAGAGAAGATAGAAAAGATAGATCAACGCCTTAGAATTCAGCATCTTCGAGGGGGTAACCTCCTTTACATTAAGTAAATGAATAATTCTTCGATGATACAAATGAAAATACCTCCTTTCTATATATAGGAGTCTAAGGGGTCATAACATAATCAGAGCCTACATAACAATAATAATGTAAGGGCACAATAATAACAATAGTGGGCTTCTATGGGGCACAATAGTAACAATATGGGCACTACATGGGTACATCAATATAATAAGTGGGTTGCACTAATAATAATAAGGGGTTACATTAGCAATATAGGGGCCTAACATTCTCCTCCTCATGCCGAATCTTTGTCTTTGCCATATATTCTTTTCCTTTGTGTACATGCTTTGTTGGTGAAGAAGGAAGGACCCCTCCCACAATCTATGGGTAAAAAACATTCCTATGACCTCTCTGATAAGTATGTGCCAATGTGCCCAAATATAGCCTTTTAGGCTTGACGACCTCAATCTACTTAATATGCTCCAGCTCATCGATCTCATCTCTGCTAGGTGACTCAATGTGCTCATGAAATGGTGATGATGGAGGTGATGGTGAAGGAGATTGATATGATGATGATGCGTGATTTGTGGGCTGAGATGGAGGAATGGATCTAGAAGGATAAGATGATGAAGGCACATTTTGAACATTTTGAATAGATGGTTTAGTGAATATGGGATTGGCTATGAAGGTACTCCATGCAATATTCAGTTCATTGAGATGATAGAGGACCATGATTTTGATGAGGGGACGATGGAAAAGACTTCTCATTTGATGTTCATAGTCTCTTTTCTGGACAATAAATTCCATCTTATCAATGCTTCGGAAATAGTAGTAGGGTATGTTGAGCATCTTTACCGTAGTAAAATGCATTAAGAGCCAGATGTGATAGGAATAAAGTCTAGAAAGTCTACCTTCGCATGAAAAGTATGTCATGATAATCTTAATAATTGCGTCATATCTGTCCAAGAGGTAAGAAAAAGGAAAAAACTTCGTTTTTTCATTCTTGTACCTTGTTTTTATGAAAGGCTCATAGTAATGTTTCTCCAATTCACTTTGCTTGAAATATTTCTCCCCAACATTTGGGATCCTGGTGGCAGATGATACAATGGTAGAAGATATGGTAAAAGTAATAGAAGTTAGAGTAACTTGGTTTTCATGGAGGTTAGATATGAAAAGTCTAGTCAACATGGCATGGTGTTGGACTTTTTGAATTTTCTCACAAAATTAATAACAACCAACATTTTTGAAACATGTGACAGCCATAGGAGATGCGAAGAGTTCCCTAATATCTATTGGCTCAAATATGAGTACTCTCACCCCTTTGTGTGGTCTCTTCACCTCTGTTTCTTCTCCCTCACTGTATGGTCTATTTTCTTCTCCTACCATGGTGTTTTAATGTCAAAACCCTAGGGAGGTATGATGTTGGTGGAATGTATTTTTAAGGAATGAGTCATGGGAAAGGGAAATTGAGGGAGATGGCATTAGGGATTTATGAAATGGAGAGGGGACATGGAGTAGTAATATGATGGAATTTAGGTAGGGGAAATTATTTACAAGTTGGGTTTTTGGAGCCTAGGTAGTTGTATCACCTAGGTCTTAGGGTATTGTGGTAAAGGATTTAGGGAAAGGGAATTATAATGAGGGAAAGGTATGAAAGTGTAGGGGAATGAATTTTGGGAATTGAGGGTGCAATGGTGGTTTTGAGGGAGATACTAGGGTTTTGAAATTAGAAAAACACCAAATTTTTAATGAAAATTTTCAAAACACCTTAAGGAATGACTATAAGAGGAAGGAGAATACTATATTTATCTATCACTCACTTTTTAGAGGTTGAAGACAATGTTGTTGAAGCTTTGGAGGCAATTTGGCAAAGTTTGGAAGTGTTTCTGGCTTTTCTGGGCAAGTGAGCAGGGGCACAAGGAAGTGCACCCTCTCTTTGGCAAGTGCATAGTGCAAGAAGGAAGTGCATAGTACCAAAAGGAAGTGCATAGAATGAGAAGGAAGTGCGCCCTCCCTTTGGAAAATGCACAACGCCTACTCTGTTTTTTGCAATTTTCACCCAGGAACATGAAAAATGCACTCTTGGAATTTTCTCAATGATGGTAGGAGACAAATGAAGTTGAATGTGATGCTACGAAAGCTCTTATACTTGCGTGAATTTGATTTTTTGATTTTAAAACCCACTTTTTAATGTTTCAATTCACCTTTGAAAACTTTGCTAATTACCCTTTAAACTTTGGTTTTCTTCTTTGCAAATTGATAATGTTGGAGTTTGGCACTCTTTACATTTGAATTTGTTTTGATGAAGTTTTCATATGGAGTATAAGTTCGCAACTTAGGAACAATACTTATTATATATAGTGAACATAAAATTACATAAAAAAATAAAAATAAATTACATCTCTTTTTTGAATGAAATTACACTTTGGTATGAAAATCATATTTTGAAACCAAAATTACAACTTTCGAAACCATGCTTACATGTTTCGAAATCCTCTTTAAATGAAAAAGGAATATTATTGGTGTTCACTCTCGTACTTTTTCTGGCTATCATGCAGTGAAATGGTTTTTTATTGGACCTTGGAATAATGAAACCTGGTGACATAATGAGAACTTGAATGACCAGACTCCATGTTGACTTGACCGACATAAATACATGATCAAATGAGCTTTTATGATTGATGTATACTCAGTAAGACATGAAGGTGGGCCAAAAAGTATTTATTTTTGAGAGAGAGTGAGGCTTTTTGACTTGGGCTACCATCAGTGAGTAAATTGTTGAATAAGGACCCAGGTGGAGTGAAATTGTTTTCAGAATGGGACCCTAATATGATATGAAATGAGGATTTTTGATCACTAATGGTAGGATGCAAATAATGACTCTAACATCAGCCTTATTGGTGATGGAAGCTCCTTGGAGGTGTCAAGAACATTGTAGACCAAGTGCCTAACCATGTGGGCCAATATTGTCAAAAACTAACAACCAAGTTGAACACTGAAAACTTCAATCCAAACTATCAGATCATCAGAGCCTTAGGGCGTTCTTCCTGAGTTTCAAACCTTAATGAATTCTGTCGTCACTTGCTGAAAACTGAACTGAACTTGAAAGAAATTTGTTGCTAAAAAAATCCACACCTTATTCTATTCTAACTATTGAAAATGATTGTTAAATCAGGTAAAGGAAAAATGCCAATGAAGCCAATCAAGAAACTAGATACCTAATTGTCCTCTATTTACACTATCTACAAAAAACCTGAAGATTTGCAACTTAACATATGACTAAAACTGAAAACTATGATTTAAAACAAGATAACCATCATGATCTGATGACTGCAACAAACTGGTAAAAGGATCTTGAAAAGCATGTGCAAAGCACAGATCTTGATGATCAACAAAAAGATAAAAACATATGTCAAGTTGAATTGTTTCCCTTCATGGGACAAAGGAACCACATTGGCATGTTCCTCCATTTTTTCCCCTTCTTCGACCATTGTTGATTGGGTGAAATGATCCTTCCAGTGTAACCAATCCAGTAGATGGTTACTTACTAAAATTATGCTCTCACTTACCTCGATCAAGAAGAATGATGTATATGTAGGAAACTCACAATGAAAACTGAAACCAAGATGTATGTTGATAAACAAAACAACATCCATCTTCTCTAATGCTTGCAAAAGACTATCCAAGGGATCTTTTATATTATGAATCATTACCTTTTGTGAATCAATAAAAGGAGAAGAATATGCATTATTTCCATATGGCTATAACAAATTAGCAAAAGGATCCTCCATAATATTTTCAACAACATAAGTGTCCATATCTATGGGATTTGGGGAAAACTCATTTTCATCAACAAACCTTTCATTTTCTAAACCTTGAGGACGATTTGTATCTGCAAGGGGCTCTAAAACAACTTCTTCTTTATCACTGTTTTGCTCTTCATAATCACTTAGAATCTGGAAGGACTATACAATAACATCATCATTCTTAATAAATGGAATATGGATTTGCAAATTAAGAATTTGATTTATTTGTTCTTTAGACAAAGTAGGAAGTACTCTTTGTTTTCTTTGGACAAAACAACAATTCTCTTCTTTCCCTCCTAAACTTTGAGAAGGATGTTGAATATCTTCATTAATTTCAAGCAAAGGAGTATATAAATATTCATCAAACTGTTGATTCATTTCATGTGATTCCTTTTGACTATCAAGATGCAAAATTCCTTCATCTTCAAGCAAAGAGGAATCTACTGTATGCTGAATATGATCTTGTGTATCAAAGTGACTATTTTCTTCAGACTATTGTTGAAGAAAAAAATTAGAGAAGGCTTCAATTATTTCTTCATCATCCATACATTCGATATCATCAACACTTTCAAGATATGCAATGAAACCTTCACTATAGTGACAACATCTTTGTAAAGAAAGATAAGAATTCACATAATGGTTGGAGAACACATTATGGAAATCTTTTAGAGAACATAAGATTCCTTTTGGTAACCCTTCATACCATACTGTTGGCTTATTGGGCCTTAACCCAGGTTCGGAAGAGTTATTAGCAAAACAAATCCTGTAGCTACCCACCCTTTCTACAATAGCCTGTAGAGCGCAAACTGTGGTCTCGCTCGAGGTAGCAGGGGAGGGTGCTGGAACTAGGTTTCCGCACGCTTGGCAGGTCTTGATGTGGTAGGGAGGGGGTCGCGAACCTTTCCGTGGCCTCACACCACTTCTATACTACTATCAGACTGCATGTGTACTTTCTTATTAAGGAAATTATTATAGATATGATCTTCTTGTTATATTATTTAAGCAAACATTTAACAATAAAACCCAATGCGTGAAATTATAAAGAGATATAATAGATGCATAAATGAGAACGCAATAGATCCATAATATATCAATAAAAAACTAATCTTTATTAATATCTTCCATCACTACAACCATATATGCCCTGCACACTTAGCTGCAGGGGTCCGCGCACACAGCTGCGGACTCTACCAGAACTTTGCACGCACAGTTGCAGAGCCTCTACCTATCTACCAACACCCTTGACTCAAACTTATAGACACAGAGAATATTGCCTTCACAAACCCATAACCATCAAGATCAAACACAAAAACTTAATTCCAACTACTGACTTGTACCCTTAGAGTCTCGCTCTATTTATACACTCCCATGGTCAGCAGACCATGAGCAGGCTGACTCACTTCCTTTTATTTTACATTATTCTTGGGCGGACAACCCTTTGACTTGGCTCATTACAATTCGTGCTTCATGCACTTCGCAGAGTATTTACCATACTTTCACCCAAAACTATGGGCTTTGAGCCCCAAAACCATTACAGGGGCCCTCCTCTACCCAACAGGCCCCCAACACAATCAATGTGACTCATCCCAAGTCACTCGGCTGTTGCTACAATCTTCACGTGAAGGTCGTTCAACAAATTTTTCACTTCGCTTACCCTCGCAACAAAATCTTCCACCACCTTCTTTATCCATTCTACATGAACCACCGATGCATCATCATCAGATTCCATTGCTTACCTGAGTTCCGGTTGCCTACATGTATGCTAACTTTCCCTTGATGTTGATGGAGACCACAAAGGCTTCATCAAGCCAAGGCTAGATGTGTTCTTTAATTACTAACTCCTTCTGCCGAGTGGCATCAACCTATGCCTTGAGGCCCTGGGCCTCCCTCATTTTAGCTAGTCGTTATGTTATGGCGATTTTTTGCACAGTCCCCCGAACTTTGTCATCTGCTTGCTGTAACTCTCGTGCTTTAGCTTCTCCCTATTATAGCATTTGGTCACCCTGTAGGGATTGGAGCGTAAGGAGGGACTAATCCAATGATCCCGAGCAATATTGGACCACGCACTTTACGACTTCCAATCCTACTTGAAGTTCATTACATCATTGTTCGCAAACTTCCAGGGGTGTGGGTGGTTGCGCCTGCAGCCATAGCTCCGTAATCTACAAATTTAATTCCCACTGAGCTTTTGCAACCTCCTCGCAGCTTTTACATAATCCTGCCACCATGTGATGGATCTTATCAGTTCTTGGAAGTTCTATTGGGATAGCCAACTCTGGTACCTTGCTGCAAGCCTTTGCTACAGCCTGTTCCACTTCCTGGTTGCCGACAACCAAGTCATCAGATTGTAAGCTAACCTGCTCCAGATTTTCCTTATGCTCCATTAAGATTTGGAGGGTGCAGCCTTCCCTGGCACGCAGCTCAGCAGTTAACCCATATTATAGTTGGTAGAGGGTTTCGCAAGGCAGTGCAGTCAAATTCAACTACCAACTTCGCATGTCCCCCTTGGCTTTGGCTAGGAAAGTGCCTGCTGGCAACACTAAAGCTTTCATTGTGTGACTACGCACTGTCTACTTGATTACGGTTATATCACCTATGAGGTTTGGTAACATCCCTCCCGAGGGTCACACCTATAATGCCTACAGCTATGCTCTGAGCTTCCCCAACACAGTTGTCTGCTCTATCATAAGCTCTTCTAATGCACCAGCAGTGACATTGCATGCTGGTTCATCGCTATCAAGAAATTCTTTCTCCAAGGTTTTTATTGTTTTTGACTACTTGTGTGCATGTGGTGATTCCTTACTACGCAACCTTTTACCTTGGGGCGAGTTTGTGGTAAAGTTCGTGCTGTCTTGTGTCTCTGATTCCTTCCGCATGTCTTGTTATAAGAACATTCCTTGATCCTTCGTGGTTTTGTCAAAAAGTACTTCCTCGGTCGCCTCTTGTAGCAAAGTGGCCTTTTCTCTCTGACGTGTCATTTCCACCAGTTTAGTGAGTCGCAGTTAGATTTCCTTCTTTCGTTGTTGTGTTGCCATCCTTTCTAATGCGGACATGTCCAGGGTGTGCCCTTCTAGAGGCCATGCTTCCAATACCTCATAAATTGCATCATTCGTGGAAATGAATGGGAGCTTGGCCCATGTTTGCTTTGGATCCTTTCGTGCCCGAATATATAGGTTGTGCATGTCTGCTTTGAACTTAGCCATGCTTACCAACCTGTTGTAGATTGTTTGGGACATTTTTAGTCTACAAGCGATCCATCTCTGGATACTCGCTTCCATGAATATCCAAGAATTCTTGATCTCTCGGACCTTCATGGCCTCCTTTGTAGCCCAGAGCAAAGTAAACCACACTGCTTCAGGTAGGGTGTGCTCAATGTTGGGAAACTAGCTACCCTACAACAATTCTCCTGCAACCAAAAGGATTGATAGTAGCGACCTTGTATAATGGAAAGTCTTACCTTTTTCCTGTTCTTCCTTACAATTTGTTAGAAATTCGTTGCATAAGAACTCTGCCTAGTTGAACTAGACTCCTTCTGCGCACTGCTCTATAAGTGCAATAATAGGGGCTGGCACCTCATCTGCATGGGATTTTCTCATGGGTTTACTGGCTAGCAGCTAGGTGGTGACTCACACCCCTCAATCGTTGATGCTCGCTATTACATACCCATGCTTTCCTTTTTCCATATTATATTTAGCCTTCATTGTCTCTGCAAGACCTACATCGCTACTTGCTCTGGCTATGTCTATGGGGTTGTTCCCTTTAATCGGTAGGTCAATAATCCGGTGTACTAAATTAGCTGTGATTGGAATCGAATCTTCCCATCAGAGATACCCATCATGTACAAGACAAAGTAACTGTCAAATCACAAAAATGGTGATGGTCACATGGTGATAGTGGGGTATCCACCTCAAATGAAGTAATCCCACCTTTTCCATGCCTAATAACCATTTCCGCAATAGTAATTTGTCTGCGGCCAATTGGGGGGACTTTTCGCTCTCTGCCAGATCCCAATATTCAAACTTGATACTTGGTACTCGACCCAATGGAAAACAATCAAACCTTATCTCATCTAGAAGAAGTGGGCTCTATAGTGTACTTTTTGCAGTGTCCAGGTCCTTCGGTATCTTGGCCATGTCGTTCCATGGAGAGATATATGGGGGTAATGGAGGCATTTGGAATGCATCTTCTTTGTCCTCATCCTATGCTTCAATCTGAGAAATCAGGGCTTGCATGTCTTCGTCTTCCTCATTGGGTTCAGTGGTGATCACTTTGCCCTTCTCGGCTACTGACCTCTTGCTGAATCTCAGTGATACCCTGACTGGCTCCATCATCTGCTTGTTTTTCTGGGGTCGTGAAGTGCAGGGAGACTTTGGAACTTTGGGCGCCATAGGCCCTTCATCTGGCTCCTCCTGGGTTGGATGTAGCTCTTCCGTAAATCGTGCTCTGGTTCTAGCCATGGTACTCATGGGAGGCCTACGGATTTGTACCGGCCCAAAT
The DNA here is from genome assembly GCA_000404065.3 of Pinus taeda. Lineage (NCBI taxonomy): Eukaryota > Viridiplantae > Streptophyta > Pinopsida > Pinales > Pinaceae > Pinus > Pinus taeda. The sequence goes on along the minus strand of APFE030442854.1, from coordinate 137,468 downwards.
CTCAAATCTCCCAGGGTTGTGCAAGGGTTTTTAGATGAACGCATATATTTGAATGAAACGTTTCCCTCCTATTTCAATTTATTCATGTCTTCTGAGTGGCAGATCTTTCCATATCTAGTTCTAGGTTCTTACCTTAATGACCCGCCACCCGCTCCTCTCTGCCGCAACCCGAACCTCTTTTCATGAGTAGTGATTTCAATGGTCACGTCCTAGCATTTCCACATGGTAGAACAACACTTTCGGCGCGACCACAATTTTTTGGATCGACTGGCCCTGCATGGAATCCTTTTTCTACACAGGCCTCCTGCAGACTTCTTTATAGTCCTGCACCTCCTTTCAACTACTTGGGGCATGGAGACTGTGCGCTCCATAGCTAGTCAAGTGGTCGCACCCCGGGTGCGAGATTTCCTTGTCCCTACTAGCCTAGGCTACAGGCACCTTTTGCGTGCCTTTGTCTTCGTTATTGCCTTAGGTGCTATTGTAGATGGTACACTTCTTCATTGGTGTGGTCGCAACCATGATAGCAGGGTCGTCGCTCGTTCTAGTTCAAAGTAGACACAGCTAGGCTTGGTTCCCTTATTTGCAGATTCATACTACCCACTTATGCGATGCTGGATTTTATTTTGCTGATATATTCCTCCAACATTGCACTTTTCCTCCTCAGTTGTGCCCGTTCTTCCTCGATTGCACGAAGCCTACTAGTTCCGTGCTGAATAGCATCCTACAACCACCGAATTTTTTTGCCCAGGACCTCGTGAACTACAGGTTTTGCAGTCTGAGGAGTTGCTTCTACTACCTTATTCCCTCTCCTTTTGTTGCAAGTTTAGAGGCCCATTGAACTCCTAGTATCCACATATTCCTATTGGGTGATCGTATCAGACAGATGCTGGTCCTGTTGCCCCTAATTTTTGTACTAGCTTTGTCATGATCAGCTGGTAGAATACCTCGCTATGGTGTCTTCAGATTCTTGATTCTTAGCCGGTTCGGCACGTGTACGCTATACACATGTATCCTATGCCATCGACAGATGCTCTGCCTACTTTGTCCTCCAGCGCATACGCACACCTACCTTCTACGTCCCCGCCACATTCTCCCACTATGTTGGCGTGTCCTCCACCCTTGTGTTGTTGATATGCCCAGTGGCCCCGGATGCTCACCTGGCTACTTCTACTCCAGAATTGTCGTTTCGCAGCGGTCTACCAGTTCCTCCATGTGCATTGTGTCTATGAGTAACTCCCTTGCTTATATTGTTACGCGACGTAATCATTTAACCATCCTATTAAAATTTAGTGTTGTGACCTCATGTAATAGGTTCTGTCATTGCTCGACCTCTTCATCAGAGTTCGATGTGTAGGAACTATCACATTCCCATGAGTTTCTTCCATCTACTGTCGGGTTCACCTGATCCTAATCTAGCAATGTGATTTGGTAGATGCAGTCCAATTCCTCTTCACTGTCCTCATCGTGCACAAGCTCAGTGTAGCGCATCCCTTCAGTTGGATCTAATGGGACCACTATGCAGAGAGACTTTTTCTTAGATATCATTTTTCCTCTTTTCAGGTTAATGACCCCATTCATGTCTATGGCCCAGTCTATCCCTAATAATGCAGGGTAAGGATTACTATCATCCACAATTTCTATTACCTCAAAATCGGTCTGTGTGCTAGCACCTTCAATATCCACTATGACTCCTTGCAGTCTCCCCATAAGCAAGATCTTTTGTTGGCTTTCCATCCGTAATTAGATAGGAGACCATTTTAATGTGGGCCTACCCATGCACTCCCATGTCTATTTAGGTAGGACATTCGCATCAGACCCAAAATCCAGAACAACATGATCCATCTCATAATCACCAATCTTGGCAATCAACCACATTTCCTACCCGGTGCGCAAAACATGCTTGCCTAGTTTCCGGACCATGCGCGGTTTGTACGACCTTGTGCCCCTAGTTATCAGATCTTTCAATCCCTTCACTGCCTTAGTATCCTATAGTAGCTTCATGCATGTTTCTAAAAGGGTAGTTAGCATGGAAGTATCCATCTCTGTCTCAGCTTGATCCTTGCTACCTAAAGTAGAAGTCTCCGCGAAGCCCTTCTTAGCTTCCATAAATGTTTCCTTTGCGCACTCCAAATCAAATTCAGGTTGCTTTGTAGGGGCCTTGCGAACCCATGCATCCTCCTCAGGCCGCTTCCCCTTATCTTCTCCTGTAGTTGCACCACTTCTGAGCATCATGTTCACGTTAGGATCCTCCTCGTGCGGTTCCACCTTCATCATCAGGACGTTCTAAGTGGGAGTAGCTGGAAGCACCCCAATTAGTGTGGGGCAATCTACTGCTTCGTGATCGACTTGGTAACACTACGGGAGGCATGTTCCGGTTGAGTTTTTGCAATCCCATGCGTAGTGCCCAGGTCCTCCACAATTGTAGTAGATTAATTTTCCTCGGCCTCGTCGAAGTCCCATTCCTCCTCTTTCCTATCCACATCCCTGAAATCTGCCCCATGCTATCACTGCAGTGGGATCCTGACCTCATGCTTCAGTCTGCATCCTATAGCAATCATTTTCTCCACCAACAACTCATAACTTCGGCAATTGTGTTCGTCATGGCCCATCGATCTACAAAAAATGCAAAATAGCTGCTGAGGGGGTTGTATCAGTTTCGGTAATAGATGGCAGTTATCTATGTTGTGCTTTCCTCCCACTTGATAGATTGTGCACCAGAGCAAGGGCTCCGCACTCGGCCCTACCTGTGCCTCTGGTCGCAATGGAATTGGTTCCCCTCCTGCTAGATAGCTCGCAAATATTGGAAAGTGATCTTTATCATGGCCTTGGCCTTTATATTTTATGCAACATACCTTTGTGCGCACTTCTGACTGGAGTGCTTTATCTTGTTTCAAACTTTGCATTTCTAAGCAGAAGTTTTGTAGTTGCGCATTGATTTGCTGAACTCCCAACCCTGGATCCTGAATTGGAGTTTCATGCAACCTCATTGTTGTCTCTAATTCTTTAGCTTGGGTTGAGATCTTTTTCTATGATAGCGTCGTCCTCAGGTGTGGTGTCAAATACACCACAAACCATGCGCAGTACTGCGCATCTCTCAGCATCATGTTAGTCTCGTGGATTGTATTCTTCAATCTCTGATCTAGATCCCATGGGGTTTCACGAGGTAGCATCATGATTTCCTTGAAACCAATGATCAACTGCGTTTCTGATTTATGCCGGGTGAATTCCTTATTCAATGCATCCTAGATTACCACTATTCCTGCATTCGGGTGATCGCTCAAGTACTTTATATACCACGTCAACACACAGTCCTGTAGCGCGCTAACTCGAGAATCCTTGTTGATGTTATCATCTATTACTCCTTGGGCTTCCCATACAACCTTTACCATGAACCAGAACTGATCTGGTTCTTCATTTCCTACGCCTCTAAGTACTGACAACTTGATCGCACTTGCCATCCCAACCCTTAGTGGTGGTGGTGATGGGGTAGGCACAAACGGGTTTGATGCAGGTGAAGTAAGTGGTGGCATGGAGGGTGGTGGTATCAGTGGAATGTGCTGATTGATCAATTAGACAGCACTTCTCGGAGAAAACCCTGCGAGCTCCTCCTCACTTTCTCACGAAAGTGAAATCAGAGGACTATTTTCTAATCCTTCGATCTCGCGATAGCCTCTCTCACTCCTTGTTACTCTAGACATTAATGGATGCGTATAACCCATTTTTCACATAATAACATTTTAATCCAAGTATTCAATGATTTGATGTACTTACCCTACGGTCCTTGGAGAAAGTGCCTCTCAACTTCGTTATAACTCACAGTTGTGTCTATCGCAAATTCAGTCATAAACCCTCCCATTATCCAATCCAACCAGTGATCTACTGCTCGTACAATTTTATCCTCAGATGCCTCAGGCCTGCATACCAACTCGGGAGTTCACACTATTGGTTGATCAAGTCTGCACCTTCCCATACTGTCAGCTATCCTCACAATCCACTCATACAGCTCTATTGAGAAAGACGCAAAGAAGATCTCATGGATTTCTGTGTATATGTAGCGATCCAGCCACCTTTCCTTTGAGATTCTTGGATTTCTATTTTCCTATACCAGGAACTCGTGAAGCTCCTGATCTAACTAGTCTTCAAGCTATTTCTTCTAGGGTTCCTATTTTCCAACATTAGACATCCCTTAGGAAAATCCTAGTCCTGGCAACAGAACCATTTGTTGGCTTATTGGGCCCTAACCCAGGTGCAGAAGAGTTATTAGCCAAACAAATCCCGCAGCTACTAGCCCTTTCAGCAATAGCCCATAGAGCATAGACTGACGTCTCACCCGAGGTAGCAGGGGAGGGTGCTAGAACTAGGTTTTTACACCCTTGGGATGTCTTGATGTGGTCTAGAGGTGGTCATGAAAATTTCTATGGCCTCGCACCACTTATGTACTAATATCGGACTGCAGGTGTACTTTCTTATTAAGGAAATTATTATAGATATGATTTTCTTATTATAGTCTATAAGCAAACAATTAACAATAAAACCTAGTGTCTACAATTATAAAGAGATATAATAGATGCATAAACCAGAACGCAATAGATCCGTGATATTTTAGAAAACAAATTATCTTTATTAATATCTTCCGTCACTACAACCAAATCTACCCTACACACTCAGCTACAGGGGTTTGCCCACATAGTTGCGGACTCTACGAGGCCTTTGAGCACACAGCTACAAAGCCTTTATATATCTACCAACACCCTTGACTTGAACTTACAGACGTAGAGAATATTGCCTTCACAAACCCATAACCATCAAGATCCAACACAAAAACTTAATTCCAACTACTGACTTCTACCCTTAGAGCCTCGCTCAATTTATACCCTCCCATGGTCCGCAGACCATGGGCAAGCTGACTCTCTTCCTTTTATTTTACATTATTCTCGAGCGGACAACCCTTTGAGTTAACTCGTTACAATTCACACTCCATGCACTTCGCAGAGTCTTTACCATACTTTCACCCAAAACTATGGGCTTTGAGCCCAAAAACCATTACGCGGGCCCTCCGTTACCCAACACATACACTAGCTTTATCTTCAAGGGTAGCCATAAAAAATTTCATGAGACAGTCCTCAAGAAACTCAACTCTTAGTCTACATACATGTACATGAAACCTTACTAAATGAAAAGTAGCATCATCTTCTTGTTCATTTTTAAATATAGGAATATTTGTAAACCAATCAAAATGAGGCATAGGATTTGGAAATATAGGGATTTGAGATCGATCCATAGGAGAATACTTGGGATATCTTCTTACAATAGAACTCATCTTAAAAATTATTCAAGCTACTGATCTTAAAGTAGTGGAGTCACCATGAAGTGTTTATTTTCTGGATCTTTCAGTCAATGGATTCGCTAGGTGAATGGTACAACCTTCATGTGCTTGATCACTATCCACCATCCGCAATCAGATCTAAAATTTGTTGTACACCTAGGGAAAATGAATCTTTCATTCCCTGGCAATCACACCAGTATGTTATCACTCCTCTAGATCTCCAAGGTTGAGGAAGATTGCAACTGAGGTAACCACAAACCAACCTTTTAGCTTGATATCTAGCCCTACCAAGTTGGGATAAGGCTCCCTCCACAAAATCATACCCAAGAGGGTTGGTTGAATTAGGGTTTTAGGCTAGTTATAAGTGTAGAGGGTTTTGTTTGTTTGATAATGGGTTGCTTGATGAGGATTAGGTCAAAGAATCCAAGTCAGGAAAAATAAGATATGATTGTAGACATTCAAAGGTGTTGGGTGTGGATCATGATTATCATCCTAAGTTAAAGGTATTTGTTTCAACTGGATGTATACCCGAGCAAGACTGTACACCCCCCCATGCAGAGGGTCCAGGGGCCAGCGGTCCCTTGACAAGGGTTTGGGGGGGCAGCACCCCCGAAGCTAAAAAAAGATGTAAAATTTCCTTGTAAAAGTATAGTAATTTCTAGTCAATCTAAGTCATTCATTAGGTGGATGATATGGCAGTAGAATTTATAACAATGCAAACTTTGAAACGGGAACCCATACTGTTACCCGTTATGTAGAGATAGCAAAAAAAAGTGACTTGATTTCAAAAAGGGGTTATGCAGAACACACGTGTTTTTTAAAGCTTAGTTTTTGGCACTATAAATTTTTTTATGTACATTCCATTTTATGATGGTAGTGTTTCTTATGCTGATTTAAAAATGTGGTAATTCTGCACCAGACTCTTTTTTTAAAATGTTTTTTTTTTTTTTACTTTTTTTATTTTCTAATGTATGAAATGTAAATAATTATTTTGTAAACTTAATAATTTTTGAAGTGCTCTTTTTCTTCATATTTTCTTGTTTTTATTGTAATTTTTTTTTTTTTTTGTACTGAGGTTTTTATTGTTTCGCATATTTAAAAAAAAAGCTTGATATTTTGACTTTTCAATATTCTACATATCTATACATTGGTAATTAAATTTTCAATCCACAAGAAATAATTGTTTCTAAAAAACAATATTTTCTAATAGTTGACATAAAAATAGACATTTTTAACATAAATATAATTAAAAAACTACATGTTTTGATAATTTTTTGCTACAATTGAC
>APFE030442854.1:10091-120245 GCA_000404065.3 Pinus taeda | reverse complement strand
GGGAGGGGAGGAGAGGGCAGGGGTGGTGGGGCATATGAGGTGGGCATGGAGGATGGAGTTTCGCCGGGTCCACCATGTTCACGTCGAAAATATTTGTTAATTTCGTTGACAAAAAAATTTAAGTTTATAAAAAAAATCTAGTGGCCGGTCGATTGCAGGATGGGGTTGCTCTGAGCCCACCATGATCATGACGGAAATATTTTTTAATTTGGTTGACAAAAAAATTCAAGTTTATAAAATAAATCTACTTCGTTAAACTAATTTAATATGAGAAATTTCAAGGAAAAAAATTTAACTGACCTTTCAATTGCGGAAATTCTTCGTTGAATATGTTGTTGATCCCAATGTAGCTGCTCCACAAATTCGCTCCAAGTCTTTTGATGAACCTCAGCAAACCTTGATGTAACTTGAGTAATAGTGATAATGGAATATATAGGTGAAACTACGAAGATGTTTTATCGTATGGTGGATGCGGGATTAATTAGTTTTGATAAATTTTAACATGTTAATTTTTTTATGCCGATGAACGAAAATATAATAAAGCGAACAGTTTGGAATTGTTTTATAGTGGGGTGAATGTGGGATTATCTTGTTAAAAAAACATTCTATTGTTTAGTAAAAATTATATGCTTTGACTATTAAAATAATTTAGGTAGAAGTTGTAAGTTTACAATTTTAACTTTAATGATTTATTTCATAAAAAAAATTAAGTTTACTTTTATCATTAAATTGCATAATAAAATAATAAACTGAAATATATCTCACAAAATTTTATGAGGAAAATTTTATTTGTGAAATTTTTTTGGAGGGAAAATTTTGGAGGGAAAATTTCATTCTCTAAGCTATATAATATCTTTAGGAGACTCTCCATTTGTATCATTGAACATCTTCTATTTGAAAGGGATGGATTGTCCTGATAGTGAAGTTTCGATTTATACAACATAAACATCTTTATCACGTAACAACTCTATTCATATGGATGAATATAGTGGGAATTCTTCCACTATGAATAGAAAGTCAATTCTTCCACTTAGTACTAATCCTAAGGACTATGATTGCAGCACAGATGAAAGAGGAGATGGAGAACTTCAAATAAATAAAGAGTCACAGATTCCACTTAGTCCGAATTCGAAGGACTATGAAAGCAATGGTGATGATGAGCTTGATGACAAATTTCAAAAGAATGGAGTCTCACGGTGTCCACTTAGTCCTGATTCTATGGATTATGAAAGCAGCAATGATGAAGAGCAAGATGGTGAAGTTCAAAAGAATGGAGTGTCGCGGTGTCCACTAAGTCCTAATTCTAAGGACTATGAGAGTAGCAGTGATGAAGAGCGTGATAACGAATTTGAAAAGAATGGAGTGTCAAAGTGTCCACTTAGTCCTAATTCTAAGGACTATGAGAGAAGCAGCGATGAAGTGCATGATGATGAATTTCAAAAGTATGGAGTGTCACGGTGTCCAGTTAGTCCTAATTCTAAGGACTATGAGAGTAGCTTTGATGAAGAGCGGGAAGATGAATTTCAAAAGTATGGAATGCCATGCTGTCCAGTTAGTCCTAATTCTAAGGACTATGAAAGTAGCTTTGATGAAGAGCGGGATGATGAAATTCAAAATAATGGAGTGTCAAAGTGTCCACTTAGTCCTAATTCTAAGGACTATGAGAGCAACAGTGATGAAGAGCACGATGATGAATTTCAAAAGAATGGAGTGTCACAATGTCCTCTTAGTCCTGATTCTAAGGACTACGAGAGCAGCAGTGATGAAGGACATGATGATGCACTTAGTCCTAATTCTAAAGAGTATAAAGGTAGCAGTGATGAAGGACAAAATGATACACTTAGTCCTAATTCTATGGACCGTGAGAGCAACACTGAAAATGCACATGAGGAAGAATATCCAATAAACATCGAGTCAAAATTTCCATTGAGTCCGAATTTTATGGACTATGACAGTAGCACTAAAGAAAGGGAAGATGAAGAATATCCTCCAAGTCAGTATTTGAAAAGCATAGTTGATCATAGTGTGGATAACATTCCTCTTAATGATGATAAAATTCCTTATACAAATGATGATCTAATGATGGAGATGTTGCCAAGAAATATTGTATCGAGGAGTAGGACCAGACCTTTTCGTATCAATGCAAGATGTTCTAGTTATAAAAGGGGTAGAGCAGAATATCTGACGAGAAGAAGTTCTATCAGCGCACTCATTTCAAGTGAATGTTTCCAAAAAGATTGCTTGAAACATATGGATTTCAAATTTGCATTTGAGAGCAGGAAGAGATATTTTTCAATGAATAAAAGGATGCAAAATTCATAGTTAACTGGGAGCATGCAATCTACATTGTCAGGTTATGATTATCATATTAAGACTTTATTTATCTGTAGAAAAGCTTTCAAAATGTTTCATTCAATTGGGAATTTTCGTCTCTCGAGAATTCAGGAAAATTTGGAAAAGGATCCCACATTTTAATATGAAATACGTCATAAAAGACAGTTTGGGCCATTATCAAACATTGCAATGTCATGGATGAAAGATTTCTTTTCAAAGCATGGAGAGTGTATGCCAAATAGAGAGACAATACATATTCCAGATAGTTTTTCGAGACGCGAAATCTACAACTTATACAAAGAATATGCAGAAGGTGCTGAGGGACATGGACGGTTTATTACATATCCATATTTTGTGAAGATATGGAAGGAAGAATTCAACAATGTCTGTATTCCTAAGAAGACAAGGATGGGGATTTGCAGTACATGTGCTTCTCTTAAATAAAAAAGGGACAAATGTGAAGGGTCAAAAAGAGGTAGACCTTCATAACTTTAACTTTTAAGATTGTATATTCATCAAGTATGAAAACATATTTCTTAATGGCTTTCTTTTATGTTGTGTAGATTCAATTGTCAAAGAACTTTAGGAGCATTGCGAACAACAAACAAATGAACGGAAAAAGTTGTACAAGCATCGAAAGAAGTGTTATGATAATCCAAATAAATATTTGGGTTTGATAATTGATGGTATGGACCAGAAGAAAATTCTTTTACCACATTTTGTTTGCACACCCAAAAATTTACAGGAGGAAAATTTTATTCAGTATCACTTGGTTAGTTGTATGGTCTTCAATGGGAAAATGTTTCCAAAGGTGTACTTCACAGCTCCAAATATTCATAATGATGCAAATCTGACCATAACCATAATTCATGATGTGCTTTCCCATTGGTCTGGTAATCTTCCTAATGTTTTGTATCTACAACTGGACAACACTTGCCGTGGAAACAAAAATCAGGTTGTTTTTGGATATTTAAACATGTTTGTTGAATTGAGAATTTTTCAGAAGGTAAAGGTTGGTTTCCTTCTTGTCGGGCAAACTCATGACCATATTGATCAGATGTTCAGTCATTTTTCAGTCACATTGAGGAGGAAGGAAGCTGGGATCTTGCCATCATTAATTGAATGTATTAAGAAATTATACATGCCAGAGCCTACTTTTGATGTGTTGGAAGAAACTGTTGACATGCAAAGGTTTATTATTGGATCATATGGTGAGGAGAAATGCATTGAACAACTTAATGACATTAGCTTCCAACATCAATTTTGTATCAAAATAATTGATGGGAAAACACTAATATGGGGCAAGAAGTATTCAACTACTACAAAATGGGCATCGTTGTCAGGTTTGCAATTTTTGAAGTTCATTCCAGATCATACAATATTTGCATCGAAAATATTGTTATTACAATCAGTTGGTGAAGTTCATAATGCACGCAAACAAAACAAAGATATAAATTATTCTGATTTCCTAAAAGAAATAAAAAAATGTATTAGATATACATATGAGTACTTTGACATTGCTGATTCAGTTTGGTGGGAGTCATTTTTCAATAATCAAAGTGATATCATTTCAACAAGAACAAATGAAGGTATATACCTTTGAAAAATCCATTTATTTGGCCACAAAATGTGTCGAATCGCACATGAGGAAATAGACATTCTTGAACAGCAACAATCTCAAGGTATCATAATTCTTCATAGGCAGAGGAAAGAGAGATGTATATTGGTTTCCAGAAGATCTCGTGCACAACGTGAAGCCATGGAAGACCTTTACAGGGGTTCAGTACAGGATATTAAGGAGGATTGGCATGATTGCAGTGCTAGCAGATGGAGATCTCAATGGCTATCCATTTTGGGTTGCTAAAGTTATAAAGGTATTTACAGAAAATGAGGATGTTGCAAGTGTTGAAGTACATTGGTATGCCACAAATACACACCCATTCAATGGTGTGTATAAGCCAGAGATGGTAGTTGACAAAAAAAATGGCGAAAAGAGAAAAAGAAAAGGTACGAATATAAATCATCGCCGCACAGACATATTGAAATTGGAGGATGTTGACATACTTGTTTGTGACTTCAATTTAACAAAGAGGGGAACTCTTCGCTTCAAGATGATAGAGATTCTGAAAATGTTGTTACCAAAAGGAACAATATTGAGATGGGAGTCTGCTGAAACCAGTTGTAGATCTAGAAGAATTTTGAAACCTGAAATGATGGGCATGCATGTGGACTCAAATTGGGCACTAGTTGATGAAAAAGAAGAATATGGAACATCTTCATCAACATCCATTTACTCATATGAAGATGTGAATTCTGATGGCATGCAAGAAAATATGAGTGATTTTGAATAATTGTTTAAGACAATTTATCTAACTGATGTATGCATCGTCTCTTGAAATAAAATTTTTGATTTCCATATGGTGTTAAATGAGAAGTTATGAGACACTTTTATGTTGTTAGATCATTTTACTAGCATTTTTTTGAAATTTTGAAGATTGACCCTAAAAAAAAATCATCGTTCCAGTATAATCACTTTTTCGTTTTCAAGCTATATTTTGCACAAAAATTTTGTTTTCACTGTCGTTTTTAAAACATGTTCAAAATCAGCCCTAAAAAGAAAAACCATTGTTCCAGTATACACACTTTTCGTTTTTAGCACTGTTTTTGATGTTTTTTTGGCATTTTTTGGCCAGAGTTCCCGTTTTGAGTTTATAGTTCCCGTTTCAAAGTTTACATTGTTTTATGTTTAGTTTAGGGTTTTTTTCCCTAGAAGGAAACCCCTCTCTTCATATGAGGGTATTGTATTGAGGCTACGGAATATATGTGTATTTGCGGAGCAAGAAACAGAGAGGTGAGACTGTGAGTGAAAATTACTAGAGTCACTTGGATCATTAGTTGAAATGGAATTATTTGAATCAGTCCCATCATCAGGAGAACGGGGATTTCTAGTATCCTCAGTACTTCTACTGCTACTACAACTACTTTTCTTAACAACTTCTTTCTCTCGACTAGCGGGGACCTTTAGAGGATATTACAGTGGATCTGCTGTAGGTTGTGTCTCTTCATTTTGCTAGATAGGAGAAAGGAAGGACTGGTTGTTCAGGGTGGACGTAGCCCAAACTGGGTGAACCATGTATACTATGTCTCTCTGGTTTTATGTGTTTGTGTTTTTACGCATATTATATGTCTTGCATTTCTCTGTCATATATAATATTTTTCTAAAAAAAGGGGAAAGGTAGGTAGGTATGATAACACATTAAGGTTTCTTGGGATGAGATGATTCAGACAGGTGAGGAGCTAGGAAGAGCATGAAAGATGTATTCTTCCTAAACTGAAGAAAGATGAACAAACTATGAAAACTTCCCCAAAATAGAGCATGTGACATGATTTCTCTTTATCAACTAAAAAGAGATCATACAATAGACATGAAATGGAATATGGAGCAACAATACATCCATACAAATGAAACTAAAAAAAAGCAATTATACACAACCTTACAACAAGTATCGTAAGGAAACAGTGGCAACTCGTCTATTAAAACTGGGAAAATTCTAATACAATAGTGTCTCTCATCAATACTACAACATCCAACTAATTCCCATCTCTGAAAATAATGAAGAAAGGGAATATTTAGACATAAAACAATTTTCTCTCATCCTTAGCGGTCAAATCACTGAGTTGAGGAGGACATCCACAAAAATCTAAACTGATACATAGAGTGTAGGGAGGTCCAAGTGACTCCTCACTAATTACTTTGAAACTGATTCATTTGACTTGATGATAACTTTTACCTGATGAATCTACCCCTAGGTAACTTATCCACATCATTATTATATTTACCATCCTTAATTACTTAGGTGAAAACATCATTTTATGAAATAAAAGTCAAAATTGCAACGAAAATTCAAAAATATCAGCAAATGGTCAAGTGCACCATTTTTCTGTCAAGTGCATCCTCCTGTTGCAAGTTGATTTTGACTCAGTTGTAGGTGTTCAAATCAGGCTCAAGATGGATTTTTGGAAATCCCTTCAAGTATACTTTCATAATATGCCACTAGTTTGCAAAATGAAGGTGATTTTACACCTCAAAACTTTATTCTCCCAAGAATGCTCTACACGCAGCGCCTAGGCCAAAATTGGGGCAGAAACATGATTTTTTGCTTGTTTCTTGCCCTTTTCACCTTCTAGTTTTTCAAATTAAGGCTGGAAAAATGGTTTTCTTGGATGTATTTGTCATTTGACATCCATGGGTGGTCTCCATTTGCTCAAAAAGTTCCCCAAAAAAGTGTGCAACATCCATTTGACCATGCTACTAATATAACATTGTCCAGGAACAGAGAGAAAAATACAGAAGTTGCAAAAAGTGAACCAAAATTCTTCAAAATTGGTTAAGTGGTTGATGATGGTGTGGCTAGGCTTGGAGTGAAGCCTCTACAAGTATATCAAGTTTATTTCTCTTTTTTGGGTGAGTTAGGGATTCAATCTTTGCATTAGCTACCTTGAGCTTTTCCCTTGCATTTCTTTCTCTTTTAGCATAATGTTTTTCCATCTTTCTCTCAATGTCATTTTCTTGATTTACCTTGTCTAGGAGCTTATTTAAATGTTGGTTTATCTTTTCAAGCCAATGCTCTCCTGATTCTCATTAATCTCGATGGAAAACTATTCATTCTGTATGATCTGATTTGCTAGTTCAACCTCCTTTTGTCTTTCTAGTTTAGGTTCACCATACCTGCCATAGGCTTCATCAAGAAATGCTTTAGCTTTCATTTCTTGTATTTTTCCCTTAATGAGCTACATCTCCATGACATCATGTTTGGCTTGAAGTTGTTGGTTTCTTTTTCATAATATGAAATAATATGTTTGGACCTCTCTAAGATGGTCTAGAGCTCCCTGATGAGTGCATATTTTTCCTTGATGACAATGCTAGTGTACTTATTGTAATCATGCTCACCTAGGTCAACTAAGTCAAAATATTGCTCTGTCTCGTGGAGTTCATCCTCCTCATGCTGAATCTTTGTCTTTGTCATCTTTTCTTTGCCTTTGTGTACCTTCATTGTTGGTGAAGAAGGCAGCACCCCTCCCACAATCTGTGGGGCAAACCCCTACCTATGACCTCTCTGATAAATATGTGCCAATGTGCCCAAATCTTCCCTTTTAGGCTTGATGAACTCAACCTATATAATTTGATCCAGCTCACCAATCTCATCTCTGCTATGTGACTCAATGTGCTCATGAAATGGTGATGGTAGAGGTGATCGTGAAGGAGATTGATTTAATGATGATTCATGATCTGTGGGGCTGAGATGGAGGAATGGATGTGGAAGGATGATATGATGAAGGCACATTTTCAACATTCTAAATAGATGGATCAGTGAATATGGGATTGACTATGAAGGTAATCCATGCAATGTTCATTTCATTGAGATGATAGAGGACTATGATCTTGATGAGGGAATGATGGAAAAATCTTCTCATTTGATGTTCATAGTCTCTTTTCTGGACAATAAAATGTGATCTTACCAATGCTCTAGAAAAGGTAGTGGGGTATGTTGAGGACCTTTACCCTAGTAAAATGAATTAAGAGCCAGATCTTATAGGAATAAAGTCTAGAAAATCTACATTCACATGAAAGGTATTTCACAATAATCTTCATCATTGGGGCATATCTGTCTAGGAGGTAAGGAAAAGGAAAAAACTTCTTTTTCTCATTCTTGTAACTTGGTTTTATGAAAGGCTAATAGTAATGTTTCTCCAATTCACTTTTCTTGAACTATTTCTCCCCAACATTTGGGATCTCGGTGGTCGTTGATATAATGGAAGAAGATATGGTAAGAGTGACACTAGCTAGAGTAACTTGGTTGTCATGGAGGTTAGATATGAAAATTCTATTCAACATCACATGGTGTTGGACTTTTTGAATTTGCTCATAGAATTCATAACAACTAACATTTTTGACACATGTCATAGTCATAGGATATGCCAAGAGTTCCTTGATATCTGTTGGGTCAAATATGAGTACTCTCCCCCCTTTGTGTGGTCTCTTCACCTTTATTTCTTCTCCCTCACTGTACGACCTATTTTCTTCTTCTACCATGGTGTTTTAATGTCAAAACCCTAGGGAGGTATGATGTTGGTGGAATGTAGCTTTTAGGAATGAGGAATGGGAAAGGGAAATTGAGGGAGATAGTGTTAGGGATTTTTGAAATGAGGGAGGGGACATGGAGTAGTAATATGATGGAATTTAAGATGGTAAAATTATTTACAGGTTACGGATTGGCAGCCTAGGTAGTTGTATCACCTAGGGCTTAGTATATTGTGGTAAAGGTTTTAGGGAAAGGGAATTGTAATGAGGGAAAGGTATGAAAGTGTAGGGGAATAAAATTTGGGAATTGGGAGTGCAATGGTGGATTTGAGGGAGATACTGGGGTTTTGAAATGAGAAAAACACCAAATATTTAATGAAACTTTTCAAAACACCTTAAGGAATGACTGTGGGAGGAAGGAGAATACTATATATATCTATCAATCACTTGTTGGAGGTTGGACACAATGTTGCTGAATCTTTGGAGGCAATTTGGGGAAGTTTGTAAGTCTTTCTAGATTTTCTAGGAAAGTGAGCAGCGCCACAAGGAAGTGTGTAGCACCAAAAGGAAGTGTGTAGCACCAGAAGGAAGTGTGCCCTCCCTTTGTAAAATGCACAGTGCCTACTCTGTGTTTTGCAATTTTTGTCAAGGAACTTGAAAAATTCACTCTTGGAGTTTGGTCAATGATGGTAGGAGACAAATGAAGTTAAATTTGATGTTATGAAGTCTTTTATACTTGAGTGAATTTGATTTTCTTATTTTAAAACCAACTTTTTAGTGTTTCAATTCACCTTTGAAATTTTTTGTAATTACCCTTTACACTTTGATTTTCTTGTTTATAGATTGATAATGTTGGAGCTTGACACTCTTTACATTTGACTCTGATTTGATGAAGTTGGCATAGAGAGTTTGAGTTGGCAGCTTAGGAACAATACTTATTACATATAGTGAACATAAAATTACATAAAAAATAAAAATAAATTACACCTCTTTTTTGAATGAAATTACACTTTGATATGAAAATCATATTTTGAAACCAAAATTACAACTTTCGAAACCATGCTTACATGTTTGGAAATACTCTTTAAATGAAAAAGGGATATTATTGGTGTTCACTCTCATACTTTTTCTGGCCATCATGCAACAAAATGGTATTTTATTGGACCTTGGAACAATGAAAGCTAGTGACCTAATGGTACCTTGAATGACTAGACTCCATGTTGACCTGACCGACATAAAGACGTGATGAAATGAGATTTTATGATTGATGTAGGCTCAATAAGACATGAAGGTGGGCTAGCAAGTATTGATTTTTGAGGGAGAGTGAGGCTTTTTGACTTGGGCTACCGTTAGTGAGTAAATTTTGGAATGACGACCTGGGTGGAATGACAAAAATTTCAGAATGGCACCCTAATATGATATGAAAAGAGGATTGTTTATCATTGATGGCAAGATGCAAATACTTACTCTAAGAATCCCAAATAGATGTTTTAGTGGATGTTTGTTTTGACTATTTTTTCCAATTTTATAAAACTAAAAGCCTACGTTACAACTTCTGCTAGAAGGTATTTTTCTTGTAGTCCCCCACCCCCCCACCATCCTCACATGTATATCTATATCTCCCTCATTTTCTCCTTCTTTGTCTCTCTATCTCACCCCCTGAAACACAAACTCTATCTCTTCATATCTATCTATTTATATCTCCCTCCCTCTCTTCATCTCTCTCTTCTTCCCTCTCTCCCCCTTCCATCTTTATCTATATCTCCCTCTATATCTCCTTCCTTGACTTTCTATATCACCCCACAAACATACACTTTGTTTCTACATATCTATTTGTATCTCCATCCATGTCCCTCTCCCTCTCCCTCTCTCTCTCTCTTCCCCTTCTTTCCTGTTGTATCCCCATGTATCTCTCTTCCCTTCTACTCTCCTCTCTCCCTCTCTCTCCATATCCTTTGTCACTCCCCCTCTCTCTACAACTTCCTCTCTCTATGTCTTTCTTCTTATCTCCCTCTCCCCCCTCCAACTCCATCTCTCTTTCTCTCCATCCCTCTCCCCTTCTCTCTGTCAAGTCCTCTCTCTTTTCCTTAATCTCTCCCTCTCTCTCTCTCTCTCTCTCTCTCTCTCTCTCTCTTCATCCTTCAACTCTGTCACTATCCCCCTCCCTCTCTAATTCTCTCTCTTTCTCTCTCTCCCTTGTCTCCATCTCTCCTTATTTGGCTCTCTATCTCACCCCCAAACATGCACACTCTCTCTCCATCTCTCCCTTTTCACTCCCTCTCTCTCTCCACCTTTCTCTCTCTATGTATTTCTTCTTCGCTCCGTCTATTTTCCTCCAACTTTATGTCAGTATCCCTTTGTTTCTCCTCCACTCTCTCTCTCCCTCTCTCCCTCTCCCTCTGTCAATTTATATCTTCGATTCTTCCTCTCTCTCTCTACCCTCTAACTGTATCACTATCTCCTTCCCTGTCTCCTTCTCTCTCTTCCCCCTCCATATTTATGTCTCCCTCTCTCTCTCTTACCCTTCTCTCCCTCTCTTTCTCCTCTCCTTCTCTCTTTCTTCACTCCTCTTCTCTCTCCACTACAAGGAAAATACCTTCTAATGGAGGTTATAACAAAGGTTTCTAAGTTATAAAATTGGAATAATTGTCAAAAAACCCCCACTACAACTTTCGTTTTTCATAGTGGATGTTTTAGCGGAGCTGATAATAGAACTTCATCACAACTAAAGAAAATATGGGTTGTCGTAGGTTTTAACAGATGTTTTTTTAGAGGTGCAATTAACAGAAAAAAAACCATCGGTGCGGTAACAGTATAAAAGCATTAGTGCTGTAAATTTAAATAAAATCATTGGGGTGTTGAACGCAAACAACATCAGTGCCTAAAATCTATACTTCACTGATGCTTATGTATCAAAATAAACGACCCGGGAAGTACTTTTCAGGCATCGCACCAAGGCAGGAAAAGAAAAATTGCATACTCAATTATTTTATTTAAATTTACAATGTTGATGCTTATGTATTGTACAAATGCATTGGTCCATTACTAATATAGAAGGATCGGGGCTCTTAATTTGAATAATGCATCAGTGGTGGAAAAAGTATTTTGGAGCACTAGGGCATTAGGTCTATGAAAGCATCGATGCTTTAATAACTACAATGCACTGAGGCTTTAAATGAAAATAATGTCAGTGCTTGAAGAGTATAACACCCTTGTGATGTAATGTTCAGGAAAGGCACTAGACCATGAAAAAAAAATCTTTTACAATGGGTTATTTTACATAGTATAATGCACCAGTGCATATTTTTTTATAGACACACCGAGATTTTATATTATAATACCATTTTTTATTATTATAAATATCGTTGCTGAAAAATTTGTATTTGGAGTGATGCACTTTAATATATGACATCCCGATATCCATTTTCTCTTTTTTAGAAAAATCGGCCTATGATAGTGCAATTATTGTGATTTTTAAAATCCATCATTCATCAAAAAATTGACATATGTATTAAAACAATATTCATATAGATTAATTTTTTATTAGTGAAAATTCATATGATGTATGGATTAATTTTGTTATGTCATTATATTACGCATCTCTTCAATATAATATTTAATCATCCATAAATTTAATTAGGTGTGTAACATTTCACAGTGACATTGGACAACGCAAAAGAATAAATTAAAATTTATTTTATTATATATGAATAAGAGACTCTTTGTCATACAAAATGGGATAGTTATTGGTAACCCATCATCTTTCAATCAGGACACTATGTCCATTGCATTAAATAAGATATCTAATTTTCATCAACAATTATTTCAAAAAATACAACTTGCATTGATATCCAAATAGATCATCTTTCTTTATTGGAACTACTTTCGGTACTGCTCAACCAACTTCGATGACTTGGGTTAGCTTGGCAGATGTTTTGTTGATTGCATCAATTGTTTTCGTCTTCCTCTTGTTCCATTTGTAAACATAAAAATAAACTATGATGATTGTATCTACATTGGTGAGAATAATGAAATTTGAAATAAATAATATACATCAATGTAAATTGAATAGCAATGTACCATAGCAAGAAGTGACTCATGAATTGTACAGATGGTTTCAAAACCAATACTCATAATGAGGGAAAGGTATGAAAGTGTAGGAGAATGAATTTTGGGAATTGAGAGTGCAATGATGGTTTTGAGGGAGATACCAGGGTTTTGAAATTAGAAAAACACCAAATGTTTAAATAAAATTTTCAAAATACCTTAAGGAATGACTATAAGAGGAAGGAGAATACTATATTTATCTATCACTCACTTGTTAGAGGTTGAAGACAATGTTGCTGAAGCTTTGAAGGCAATTTGGCGAAGTCTAGAAGCTTTGAAGTGCACCCTCTCTTTGGTAAGTGCGTCATGCCAGTAGGAAGTGCATAGCGCCAAAAGGAATTGCATAGCACAAGAAAGAAGTGCACCCTCCCTTTGGAAAATGCAGAGCGCCTACTTTGTTTTTTGCAATTTTCACCCAGGAATATGAAAAGTGCACTCTTGGAATTTGCTCAATGATGGTAGGAGACAAATGAAGTTGAATTTGATGCTACGAAGGCTCTTATACTTGAGTGAATTTGATTTTTTGATTTTAAAACCCAATTTTTAAAGTTTTAATTCACCTTTGAAAACTTTGCTAATTACCCTTTAAACTTTGGTTTTCTGCTTTGCAGATTGATAATGTTGGAGTTTGGCACTCTTTACATTTGAATTTGTTTTGATGAAGTTGTCATATGGAGTTTAAGTTCGCAGCTTAGGAATAAATTCTAGAAAGACTACCTTCGCATGAAAAGTATTTCATGATAATCTTAATAATTGCATCATATCTGTCCAAGAGGTAAGAAAAAGGAAAAAACTTCCTTTTCTCATTTTTGTACCTTGGTTTTATGAAAGGCTCATAGTAATGTTTCTCCAATTCACTTTGCTTGAAATATTTCTCCCCAACATTTGGGATCCTGGTGGCAGATGATATAATGGCAGAAGATATCGTAAAAGTAATAGCAGCTAGAGTAACTTGGTTGTCATGGAGGTTAGATATGAAAAGTATAGTCAACATGGCATGGTGTTGGACTTTTTGAATTTTCTCACAAAATTAATAACAACCAACATTTTTGAAACATGTCACAGCCATAGGAGATGCGAAGAGTTCCCTAATATCTATTGGCTCAAATATGAGTACTCTCACCCCTTTGTGTGGTCTCTTCACCTCTGTTTCTTCTCCCTCACTGTATGGTCTATTTTCTTCTTCTACCATGGTGTTTTAATATCAAAACCCTAGGGAGGTATGATGTTGGTGGAATGTATTTTTTAGGAATGAGTCATGGGAAAGGGAAATTGAGGGAGATGGCATTAGGGATTTATGAAATGGAGAGGGGACATGGAGTAGTAATATGATGGAATTTAGGTAGGGGAAATTATTTACAAGTTGGGGTTTTGGAGCCTAGGTAGTTGTATCACCTAGGTCTTAGGATATTGTGGTAAAGGGTTTACGGAAAGGGAATTATAATGAGGGAAAGGTATGAAAGTGTAGGGGAATGAATTTTGGGAATTGAAAGTATGGTGGTTTAGAGGGAGATACTAGGGTTTTGAAATTAGAAAAACACTAAATGTTTAATGAAAATTTTCAAAACACCTTAAGGAATGACTATAAGGTGAAGGAGAATACTATATTTATCTATCACTCACTTGTTAGAGGTTGAAGACAATGTTGCTGAAGCTTTTGAGGCAATTTGGCGAACTCTGGAAGCGTTTCTGGCTTTTTTGGGCAAGTGAGCAGGGCCACAAGGAAGTGCACCCTCTCTTTGGTAAGTGCATAGTGCCAGAAGGAAGTGCATAACACCAAAAGGAATAGCATAACACGAGAAGGAAGTGCGCCCTCCCTTTGGAAAATGCACAGCGCCTGCTCTATTTTTTGCAATTTTCACCTAGGAACATGAAAAATGCACTCTTGGAATTTTCTCAATGATGGTAGGAGACAAATAAAGTTGAATTTGATGCTATGAAGACTCTTATACTTGAGTGAATTTGATTTTTTTATTTTAAAACCCACTTTTTAATGTTTCAATTCACCTTTGAAAACTTTGCTAATTACCCTTTAAACTTTGGTTTTCTTCTTTGCAAATTGATAATGTTGGAGTTTGGCACTCTTTACATTTGAATTTGTTTTGATGAAGTTGTCATATGGAGTTTAAGTTCACATCTTAGGAACAATACTTATTACATATAGTGAACATAAAATTACATATAAAAAATAAATAAAAAAAAAAAAAAAAAAAAAAAAAATTACATCTCTTTTTTGAATGAAATTACACTTTGGTATGAAAATCATATTTTGAAACCAAAATTACAACTTTCGAAACCATGCTTACATGTTTCGAAAACCTCTTTAAATGAAAAAGGGATATTATTGGTGTTCACTCTCGTACGTTTTCTGGCTATCATGTAGTGAAATGGTTTTTTATTGGACCTTGGAATAATGAAACCTAGTGACATAATGGGAACTTGAATGACCAGACTCCATGTTGACTTGACCGACATAAAGACATTATCAAATGAGCTTTTATTATTGATGTATACTCAGTAAGACATGAAGGTGGGCCAACAAGTATTGATTTTTGAGGGAGAGTGAGGCTTTTTGACTTGGCCTACCATCACTGATTTAATTGTTGAATAAGGACCTAGGTGGAATGAAAAACATTTCAGAATGGGACCCTAATATGATATGAAAAGATGATTTTTGATCATTGATGGTAGGATGCAAATAATGACTCTAACATTAGCCTTATTGGTACTGGCCTTCTTATACATGATGTTAAAATCGAACTGTTGCAAGTAGGTCGACCATTTCTAATGAAGATCGTTGTGCAACTTCCCCTATGTATATATGAACTACAGGGGTCGGTGGTCTATGTGGATAATTGTTTCCTTCCCCGGAATGTAATGCTTTAATTGATGTCAAACCTGCAAAATGGAATACATTTATTTGTCGTAAGTGGGAACTTTCAAATTGTGTCTGAAATTGTCTCACTATGGTAAGCCACTGGATGCCCATGCTAAGTAAGAACTACACCAATCGCATATTCGAAGGTGTATCTCTCAATCTTAGATGGTTGTTGCAGGTCTGGTAATGTGATCACTGGAGCAGAGAAGAGGTAATGCCTCAACTTGAAAAATGCCCATTGTTGGGTTTCAAACAAAAAAAAATTGCTTTTGCTCTACCCTTTGTGACTTGACTTAAAGGCCAAGTGATATGAGAGAACCCCAGCAAAAACCTACAGTAGAAATTAGTAAGACCCAAAAAGCTACGGAGCTCTGTTAGGGTAGTTAGGGCTAGCCAATCCCAAATGACTTGTCTGTTGGCTAGGTTCACATGCACACCTTTCTCATCAATGATTTACCCCAGATATTGAACCTAGGTCAAGCCAAAAGTTCATTTCTCCAAGTTATCACATAGCTTGTGTTGCCGCAAGGCTTGAAGGACTTGTTGAATATGGTGGAGGTCCTCTTTGCAACTTTGGCTGAAGATCAAGATGTCATCTAAATACACCACCACGAATGCATTGGTGAAGGGTCGTAAGATGTCATCCATCAATCTCATAAAGTTTGTAGGGGTATTAGTTAATCTGAATAGCATGACCAGCCATTTGAAAAGGCCCTCCATTGATTTGAAGGTAGTCTTCCACACATTGGAGGGTTCAATAGGAACCTGGTGATAACCTGACTTCAAGTCAATATTTCTGAAATATATGGACCCCTTGCGCTGGTCTAGAAGGTCATCAATCTACAGGATTGGGTACCTATTCCATAGAGTGATATTTTTCAGTGCTCGAAAGTCAATACAAAGTCTTTAGGTCCCATCCTTCTTCTCTACCAATACAATTAGGCTCCCACAGGGTGATGAACTTGGCTTGATGTGCCCTTTTTGTAATAGTTCCTGCATCTGCCTCTTGATCTCATCTTTCTGCAGAACAAAGTATCGATATATCGGTCCATTAGGTAGTGGCGCACCTGGGGTCAGATCAATGGAGTGCTTGACTTGATAGTGCAGAGGTACCATTGTAGGTGAGGTGAAAATATCCTTGTACTCCTCCATGACCTTATCCATATATTACTATTGTGTAGAGGAGCCCTGCCTAGAAGCCATGGCCACAACCTTATTCTTGTCCTGAGGGAAAATCATAAGGAAAACAAATTTCCTGGTCTAGGAAATGATCTTATTGTATTTCTTTGTAGTGATCAAAGAGATGGTGGTAGGCGGGGATACCTCTGGTATCCTATATGACTTATTGGCCAAAGTAATAATCACGGAGCAAGGTCTAGACTAATATACAACATGTCGCTTCCATAAGTATGGTTATCCTAACAATACATCACAAACTTCAAGAGGAAAAACATCACACAGTTCCTCATCTGTGAACAGCTTGATGTTCTAGGGTAGGCAACATTGTTGGTTAATGAGGAGATCGCGTCCTTAGTGAAGCCATCTGATGGTGTATGGCTATGAATGTGTTGTAGTCTTTAGGCCGACCACTTCACGTCCTCTTCTAAAATGAGGTTATTTTGGCTCTCATTGTCAACAATTAATTGCAGTGGAGAACCATTCACCCACATATGTGAGCGGAAGAGGTGTTATCCCTCCTTTGGATCTTCAGGCCCAATCTTCTAGATCTTGGTGGTGGCCATGGTGGCACTGGGCTCCATATCAATGATTTACTTATCTTTGTCATTCCCCAAATCTGGTTCTAATTCAAAGTTAAAACTTCTATCTGATTCAGAGGCATTCAACTCAACCACCAATGACGATTTGGATGGACACTCACTTGTGTTGTGAGTGGAGCTCTTATGGTACTCACACCATTTTCCATGTCCTTCTTTGTATTCATGGTGTTGTTCTTTTCTTGTGGCTTAAGCGGGCTATTTTGGGTAGCCTCAACTTGGCCTCGTCCTTTTCTCTGTGGTTTGGGGCTTTCTCTCCCTTGATTTGGATTTGTAGATCCAAAGTTCCACTTCTTCTGTTTAAACTTGTACACAATCTTGACAACATATTAGTATGTGGTGTGAGTGATGAAATGTCCATGAAATCCATCTCGTCCTGGATGTACTTGTGTAGATAGTCTTGGTACCTGAGTACAAAATTCCACTCAGTATCCTTAATACCCAGCTTCGTGTGAAGGGTATGGAAAATATGTGTGAACTTTGGCACTTCTTGGTCCCATCCCTATCATAACATGGTCTAATTTATGTATTTATCTTCATAGCTCTCGACAAGGTAATATTTTCCCTTGATGGTGTCTAGGAAGGAATCCCAAGTAGGTGTGGTTGAAAACAATGAGGGTTCACTCTCGTCCTTTTTTTCACAGTAGGTTTCCCACCAGTCCTTGACATGTGGGGCAACTTTAAGAAGTGTCAAAGTAATGTTTCTCAATTGGAAAAGTCATGAACTGAAACATATCCTTCCAATAGTTTTAACCATTTATCTATGGAATCTGCATCTATGAGGCACTCAAATATGGGAATATCTAAGTTAACTTATACCTTCAAAGGAGTGGTGCTTCCAGAGTGGCTGCTAGATGAATATGCGTCGCCTCTGGGTAGTTGTCGAAGGATCTGGGAAAATTTATCCATCATCGCATTCCTTTGTTGCTTGAGGGCTTCCATGAGCAACATATGAAAGGATATCTTTCCCCCTCATCTTTCTTTTCTTATTCCATAGGAGGTTGTCAGGGTTTCTAAGGCTCATCTTGCAACAGTTCAACCAGATTGAGCCCTAACTCCTTATACCCTGACCTCATTGGGGACACGAAAAGAAAAACATAGAAATAATAGACTGCTTTGATACCACTAATCCAAACTTAAACATGAACATAAAAAATTATAAATATAATGATAAATACAAAGATGTATTAGAAAAACACTTCATTTCATTAATAGAAAAATATCTAACTATGCTTGAAAACAGAATGGAAATAAGATAGCTCAGGTGATGGTAGATTATCTCTAAGGAAAGATGTGGTGGCTACATGCCAACTGAATTGTGTTACAATGAGGCTCAAGGGCCTATTTATTATTGAAGAACATGAGAAATCCCTAAACAACAAAAACCCTAACCCCATGAGATGTAACACCAGGGTTTTATGGGCCCAATTGGGGTTAGTTGGGTAGCCAACTTCTTCGGGTTGTAACTTGGTCATATTATATCCATTTGGTGCGTAAGATACCTTTTTCAAAATATCTCTTCGCGTATTATAGGTTTCACCACAAGCCCTTGCCTATGGCTATCAGCTTGCAACAGACCTCAAAAAAATGTTGTTTAGGGGGTCAAAACAGCTTTGGAAGTTCATGACTCAAAAAGCTGCTAAAAATAGTAAATTTTGAAATAAACAAGGAAACATATGAAATAGACTGGAGGGTCTAGGTGGAATAAGCAAGTGGCCACCAATATCCACCTGGACCAATACTCCTTGCCCATGAAACCATCCACTCCCTCAAAAACACAAAGAAAGTCATTATGTTTCTTAAGTTTAACTTACCCAAATCATTTTACAAATTAAACTCACCGTACATGAAAAGTATTATTTGGTCCTCTAGGTCTTGTGAAGAATGGACCAATTGGGTGATGTCATTGGTCTCCACTACGTTTTCCTCGATTATTGTCAATGGCCCTCCTTCGATCACATTCAAACCCTCAAGGGGCATCAAAAAAGGGGACTTGCTTCCCCATTACTCTTTATCCTCATGGAAGAAGGGCTAGGGTGAAACATTGAATCTACCTTATAGACCGACACAGTGAAAGGCCTAAAACTACATGGAAACACTCCCATAACTCATTAAAAATTTGTTAATGACACCCTCCTTCTAAATGAACCCTCAATTAAAGAAGCTAGATCCATCAAAGAACTGCCTGAGCTCTTCTTGGAAGCCTCGAGCATCACCATAAACTTTGAAAGGTCCATGATATTCTTCTTCAACACTCCTTAGGTCACCCAAAGAAACATTACTGGAATCTTAGGCTTCTTGGTCACCAACCTCCCGTCGAAATAGTTGGGAGCCCCTCTCACCAACTCTGACATCAAAATCTCCTCTTGGAGAGAAATTTTAGATAAACTGAACTATTCTCTAAACAGTTGGAATTTTTATTTTGTAAACATTGTTGGTCGCCTTTTCATCCTTAAGTTTTTGTTCAAGTATTTTTTTCGTTTACCTCTTTTCTATCCTTGTAATGCCCAAGTGGGTTTTAAAAATCATTAGGAATCTTCAAAGAACCTTCCTTTGGGGAGGAAATCATCTCAACCAAAATTTGTCACTTGTTCAAAGGGAAACTCTCTTCTTGGCAAAGGTAGAAAGTAATCTCGGTCTGCAAGACACTAAAATAGTTAACAAAGTTCTAGGATCCAAAATATGATGGAGATGGTTCGGATATGGAAAGGTGGAATAACGTGCAAATATCCTCCACTTCGTAGGGATCACCAATCTAGAATTTGGAAATATTCAATGAAACCATAGTCTAATCACACTGCTTTTGGGAAATTCTGGATGGAAAATCTGCAAGCTTTTTGGAGGATTCATGGTAGAAATTACCTAGTCTTGCTTGCAACTATTAGCTCCCCATAAGTTAATCCAAATCCCAATGAGAAGGTTGAACTTTATTATGCCACTATTGGATCAAGGATGACATTGCATCCACTTGAACTTGGCTATATCCAAACACATGGTAGGGAGAGGGGCGGAGTGAAGCGTCTTAGAACCTATGGATAGAAGTCAACAAAAGGCAAATAAATGGGAAACAGGGTTCATATATCCTGCAAATGGAAAATTTTAGGGGCTAATGTTTGCCCAGTGGGCTAATTTTTCATGATGTCTCCACAAAAATGATTTTCCAATTTCAAATTTTTATAAAAGATGATTCACCCAAATTTTAGAATATGAAATTATTTTACCTTAAAATTTGCCAACATTATATATAGCCTATATATAAAATCATTATAAATTTGAATAATTTTACAAATATATCAAAAACATTTTACAGTTTACATATTAGGGATTAGTGAGCTTCACCAATGTTTTTAAACTTCAAAAAAAATTTCCATCCTTAAAATTTTCCTTGATGGTAACTACTTTCCTATGGCTACTTTCCATGCGTTGAATCCTAAATTGGGAGAACCTGATTAGAATATGATACAAAGGGCCATCATGGCATTATATGTGGAAACAAACATAGGAAACCATAGATAACATTCATGACACGTGTGAGTCAGTGAATAGTCTTTGGAAAAAAATTACAATAGGGTTTAATAGAACAAACAGTGCTTCCAGAAACATCATCCTGCAAAATCTCAAAACTTGGCCAAAAATCCCCTTTCAAAGACATCTTATCAATAAATTTTGGATATTAGGCTTAGGATTTTCGGTATGGAAATTTGGAAAGAATACAATCAATTCATCTTCAATAAAAAATACAAAACTATGGATAACATTTATATCATCTTCCATAAGCAACTTGAAGAAACTATATTGTTAACTATCAACGAAGAAAAGGATTTTCCTAGTCTCCCCCATGAAAATTCTATCCTTGACTTGTGGTAATTCAACCAACACCCCTCCTCCTTAGGTACTATATTTCTAACTCTCAAGGTTTCAAGCTCTAAAGTCTGGGTGCCTCCTTCTGAACATCACTTAACATTGAACTTCAATAAGGCCTCAAAAGGAAACCTAGGAAATGCTGGTATAGGTGGTGTCATAAGGAACTGCAAAAGGGAGATCACTAACATCTATAAAATCTATGTCATTCATGAATGCAACAACATGTCAAAACTAGAAGCCTTGACCCAAGGCTACCTTATACCTTGTAACAGAAGCCTTCACCCTCTCATTACTGAAGAATATTCTCAATTAATAAGTCATGTAACAAGAAAGATCCAATCAGGTTCAACTTCATTAAAGTGATCATTTGGATGGATATTAGACCAAATATGCAACATTTCGCTCAAATTTTCTCTCAACAAGAATAAATCATCTTCTCCCATGTCAAATTCATGGTGAATTCCCTAGTGGATTTCTTTTCCATCAAAGCAGTCAAGGAAAAACTACCATGTGGTAAGATTCACCTAAATTCCCCGCATATTTTGTCTTAGATATCACAACTCATAGACATTGCAAACCAATATCGCAACTCCACAACTTTGGGTGCCTAAGAGGAAAAGGGTAGAATTGAAATTCATCATGTTTTACAAGATCAAGGAAATAAAATTGAGAGAACAATGGTGCTCCTGACGAATCTTTTTTGCATATCAAAGACCAGGTATGTGTTGTGGTGGGATGATATTATCAACTTGACAAGACATAATGAGCAAGGGAGGTCACAGTATAACAATGTATCATCGACCAAGGAGTTCCAAGGTGCAAATTGTAGGCGAGAAGCAGTTGTCTAGGAGCAAATATGCACTGACTAGTGGCCAATGTGGATAAAGTTTCGATATCATAATTTTAATAGTTGTAGGTGTTTGTTGGTTTTGAATTTTATTAAAGTTAGTTTGTAAAT
This sequence comes from Pinus taeda, assembly GCA_000404065.3. Taxonomy (NCBI): domain Eukaryota; kingdom Viridiplantae; phylum Streptophyta; class Pinopsida; order Pinales; family Pinaceae; genus Pinus; species Pinus taeda. The sequence continues at coordinate 98,247 of APFE030442854.1, read as the reverse complement.
TTAAATATAATAATAAAAAAATTATGGTATCATTATTATTATTCATCTTATAAAATATAATAATGAAATTATTAAAATAATTAGATTATTATAAATTTTACATATGTAATTTTATGAGAAAATAACATAAGGAAAGGAATGTATAGAGAAAAGTTTGAATAAGTTAAGTAATCACTCATGTTGTAAATCATCGTGAGGATTTTTTGTGGTGATTTAAATGTTATTATTGCATCTAGAGGCACATTCTACAACCCAATACAAGGGAGATGAGTAATTTCTTTCTTACTCAACCTGTGATTCATGTGTGCCCCTTTTAAAATAAAACACAATGTCAACTATAATAAAAAGAGAAAATAAGTATGCAGTTAGTTTCAATTAAAAAACATTATTGCACTAGAAAGTGTTTTCTATAGTATGAAAGAGATATGTAATACTTTCTATGCGAAAAAGCGATTTAGCACAGAACATTTGAAAAATATATCGAAAAAAAAAATCTATATAAATTTATATAGAAAAGTAATTTAAAATAACACACACACACATATAAGAAAGAAGAATTATACTTCAATAACAATTACATTTATGTATGTGTAAAAAGTAATTGAAAGTATTTTTTCTCTTATTACACAATAATTGTTCTCTTGTACTTTTAGTATTTAATTTGGAGTTGATATCTAACTTTTAAAAAATATTGAAAATAAGCAGATATTTCAAATACAAGATTCTATGTCCATCTTAAATTTTATATATATAATTGAAATTAAAAATATTGTTATAGTAAAAACATTTCAATTGCATGTTATTGAAAATGAAAGATATTATAAGTAATTCCACAATCAACATGGAGTTGACATGTTACATACATAGTTAAAATATTTCAATGCTCATTTCTCATTGTGAGCTATGTGTGTAATTCCCGCCATGCTCAATCTAGTGTTTACAGGTTGTGTGTCTATGTGTGTAGATCCATCCTAAATATGGAGCTATCATGAGTTGATAGTGATCAAATCCCTTCAGGTGAAATATTTTTAAATGTAAAACTTGAGGAGCAGGTTTTAACTTCTAGATAGTTGATCCCTCTAGACACATGTAGATCCATAATCAAGATGGATCTATACTTGTATTTATTATGAGTCATAATGTTGTAAATTGATGGAATTGAAATCGTTTTCCTAGAGACAAATTTATAATTTATTTAACTCTACTGCACATTTTGTTGTTTTTGAATTATTAATAGTTATTTTTTTAAAGGAAATATTCTTATAAATTAATTCTTTTACAATGATGGGGATTTTTCTTTTCTTGTAAGATCCAACAATTTATATTACCTTCATAAAAGATCATAAAACAATTATGACTAGCTACTAGTCTGCCACTTAGGAAACCTAACCTTTATCGTATCTTCAAAGTTTGATGATTATTAATTGTATATGCTATCTGATTGCCTGTAAAAATTAGAAAAAAGATAGTAGAAAAGCTAAACCAGAAACTAATAGACATGTTAATGGCAATGCCATTATGAGAACATTACTCAAGGTATTTGGCTGTTGCACCCTCCTCCCACATCTAGCCAAGTAACCATCCAACTAGGGTAAACATGTGATGGGAGACCACTATGATATGATTCAACCTCTTAGGTGACCTTAAGGAAGTGGAATCGACAGAAACACATCAAACATACCTTCCATATCAACAACAACACTCCCAAGAGCCATCTCAACCACTAAGGTATCATGCCCCTAGGTCCCACTGAGATTTTAAGCTATTAAACTTCTAGATGCTCCCATTCTATTGGAATCTAGCATCGAGAGAGCTCTAGATGCTCCCACAAGCCTGTATACCTACATCCAGGGACTATTTCCAGCAAACCTGTCCTAGGGTCTGTGGGATTTATGGTACTTTTCAAGCCCATAATTTCAGACATTGCCCAAAACTTCTTCTAGCTTCTGAAATCCGTTAAATACATGATGACAAGACTAATAAACCAAAAAAAAAATACAGGACTAGTCCTCACCATCCCCAACCAAGATTGACATTGTGTCAAACACTTGGCATTAATGCAATCTATAGGTCTAGGATATAAGACAGAGCATGAATGACTTAAAACTCTTATGTGACATGATATGAAGGATCACTTCCTTCTCCCTTGAAGTATTATGACATCAATTAGGTCTTGCATCCATCATTTTAATAATTACAAGTAAATACATGAATTAACCATGACATGAACCAGCCAATTAACCATGCTTATATACAACATAAAACCATGAAAATAATATTGAGATAACATCCATTATATCCACATATAAATAAGTACAAATGTAAGTGAACTTAGATTTTATTAGACATAGGAAAATCTAACCAGGTTCGGAACTTCCATGTGCCACCTGATCGTAGGCATGACTGAAGCAAATCTTTCTTTCATCCAGCCACGCCTTTGCCATATTCAAAGCATGAATGTTGAATCTCATAAAAAAACATCAATCAAAACCATCCAGGGCTTCCAGAGGCCAAACCACCTAAACCCATCAAACAATGATTCCACCTCATGGCCGGACATGACAAAACCATCATCATATTGGTCTTTATCCACGCCTTCCATTGCTCTAGAGTGTTTGTTCCAAACTAGATTCCAGGACTAGTAAATCAACCCAATCTAAAGGAAACATGAGAACCAACCAAAATAAAAAAGAAATAAACCCACAACGCCATAACTATCTAGGAAATGGTAAGGCTAGGCAAATCTAGATTCAATCTATGAAATCCTCCATACCAATGACAAATCATAACTGAGAAACCACATGGATGTGTCATGTATGCCGAACTAATGAGGAAAACATACATACAACTCGTTACCTGCAAGAAAAACCCGTTGTAGCTGTTGGTCTCGATGTCCTCCTACACTTTCCCACTCTTCCTTTTCCCTCTTTCTCCTAAATTCCAAGTATGCCACACTCTCCAAGAGTGCTCCAAGAAAACTCTAAGTGTCGAAGAGTATAAGAGAGAGAGAGAATAGAGAGAGCTCCAAAATTGAATTCACTAAGCCTGCCCATTAATCCTCATAAACCATTTTTTATTAATGAGGCCTTTATTTTCTTCATTTTCCATTATTTTCCTTCAATTTACTCCTCACATGCAACCTGTGACCTTTCACCATCCTTTTCTCCTATTTTCTATTATTTTCATAAATAAATGTGCAAAAATGCCATTTTTCCTTTCCAAATCCTTTGCCATTACCTTTTCCAATTTCCTTAGCCATAATAACCGAAATGAACACCCACTAGAATGTTTTTCACACTATTGGGCTTTAAATATGTGTCACATGACCATGGTCTTATATATGTCAATATGGATTTTTAACCAGGGTTGTTACAAAATCCTCCCCCTTGGGGGAACACTGTCCTTGGTGTTCAATGACACCTATAACCAGAAAGACTTCTGAAAACAAAACATATTTCTCATGGAGATTTATAACAGAGCTCATTATAGTATTTACAATAATAGATGCATATGCACATATGAACATTTTCTCAACCAACAAATAAAATGATACAATGTCTACATCTGTAATAAGGGAATCCAAAGACTCACACCTCCACCCTCAAAAGGAATACCAGGATTCACCTCCTTCCCAAGAAGTCCATAATCCACTACAAGGTCAAATCTACATCTAATGTCCAGCACTAAAATCCAACACCAGTTGTCCTCTTAGTGAACAGTTACTGACTCATTATTCTAGGGAATGCTCCCAATGTGCATCTGATTCCATCTAGAAATGTTGATGATCAAAAGAAATATGTCCTCGCCCTTCCATTTTCTGCTACACAGTCCCTCGGGAAATCCAGTCAACTCCTTCCATGCAGTTATACACCTTCCAAGTTTTGTTGGCACCTCCATCCAGGAAGTCCATCCATTGGCAAGGTTCCCTCACATTGGAAGGTCCAAAAACCAAGGCATATCCATGCCTTAAAATCATCATATCGATCATAACATGCCCATGGAAATCAATGGACACTATTGGGTACCAGTGTCCCACAATGGCCCTACTCATGAATACTTTATCAACATATTGTTGCATTTGTCAATTCCTTTCACTAATGCTGCTAATTCTTGCATTCAATTTCAATCATCCAAATAGCATTTTCGTGCTTCATGTACCAAGCACATAACTACCATTACATTCAAAATAAATTGAAATAACTTTAAATCATACCTCATTGGTGGCCCGTCAACAAGGTACACTTGCAATTCTGTTCGCTTCCTGTCACAACAATTCAAAATGGTATATTTGACCAAATCATCATGTATAAACACATCATATTAGGTTAGCTAAAAACACAGCCATCATAGATCAAAATCATAAATCACATGTAACCATTATAAACCAAAATCATAGATCATGTATAATCATCATATACTAGAATCATAAATCACATTCATAATAAAACTGAAATAAAATATTGATACTTATCCTTTAATCAATCCTTAGCTTCTACCATTGTCCTTATTTCGTATGCACACCCGATTGGTTTCCACACCTGACACACACCCAGTTCTTTCTCCTCAACCATGTACACATACACATAGTGTACATCCCGCACATATAACCACACATTACATAAAACACCATGCAATACATGCACCTACACCTGACATACAACACATACACATACACCAAATGTACAACATAACACAATACATACACCTACATCCAGTGTACACCACCACACATACATACGTTTACACTGGATGTAAAACATAGTACATATATGTACACAACGTACAACAAATGAATACACATGTCACGATGCCATGATCACACAATGCACATACGTAGCACCACATGTACACAAAATAACATGTACAACATGCACACAATACCACATGCACACGAGTACCATATGTACAACATGTACACAATACCACATGTACAAAACACCACATGCACAACATGTACACAATGCCACATGTACATTGCACCACATGTACAACATGTGCATAATACCACATGAACACAGTACCACGTTCACTACGTGTACAAAACACCACATGTACACAACACCACCTACCCACAACACCACTTATACAACATGTACATAGCACCACTTGTACAATCATGTACACAACACTGTATGTGCATATCACCACATCTACAACATGCACTCAACACCACATGTACATAGCACTACATATCCAACATGTACATAGCATCATATGTACATAGCACTGCATATCCAACATCTACACAACACAATATGTACACACCACCACATATCTAATCATGTACATAGCACCATCTATACCCAACATTGCATATGTAATATTCACACAACACTATCTATACCACCTTATACATAACATTGCATAAATAACATGTACACACACTATATATACACAACACCGCATGCACAGAACATCACAAATGCAACATGTACAACATATAAAGCATATGCACAACAATAGTACCACACATCCAAAACCACATTGTCTCTACCAAGCAACCTTTCTTTCAGTGTCTCTCTTCCATCCACGCTTATCCCAACATCCCATGGATCACACTGCTTTCATTTCGCTGATGTATCCCTCAGTATAGCATGTCCATAACATAGACATAATATAATCACTTAATATTGACTCATAACCGCATGATACTTCCCTTATAAATTTGTCATGGCTACTCTTCCACTTGATTCCTCATAAACCAAGAACCTCTTCATGCCATTCACCTATGTAAGAAATCATTCCTCCATAAAGAACGATTCCTAACAACCTTGTCAGAAAACAACATCCATACATACATACATATATATATACATATAAATATTAGCATTAAACAATCCTTCAAACAACGACATACATACATACATATATACACGTATATACATCACAATAATCATGAGCACAACATAATTACTAGATATCATAAGGTAAAGGTTAAGAGAACTCCCTTTGTCTGTGCAACACATGTGCAACATCAAGAACAACATTTCCCAACATAGACAAGGCATATGATTCCTTAAATCCATTCACCTTACCTTTCTTGATTGCCTTTCCCATGATTGTCCTGGGATCATCCATTTACACCAATGGAACCAACCAGTCCAACTAGTTGTGATACTCTTGCCTTCAAATTCCCTTATACATGCATCGAGCTTCATCTAGGTCTTACCTTAATTGCCAAGCACCACACAACTCTCCTCGAGCTCCATTAAATTTCCTCTTTCCCAACCAATTCCAAAGACTCTCAAAACATAAAAGATAATACCAAGAATAAAACAAGAGAAAACCATGAAAACCAATAGCAATACGACACCACAACAAAGTGGTATGGCCATACACTAGACATAAACAAAGCCACAATCAGGCACAACAAATCACAAAATACCAAAAGCACAATACTAGAAACAAACAACATGACTCAATCCCCATGGTTCCCAGTGCCTCCAAGTGAAATCTGAACTTGAGCCTGCTTTAATATTTCCTGGAAATATCTTTTACCATGCATTCTCATGCATCATACTTCCATAAACACATAATTTTCAATGCATAAGTAAACATAACAACATAATAGATATCTTACCTTGTTATGCCAAGCACGTTTCCTTGTAGATGAACACATATGTGCCATGTCTCAAGGGACTCCAATTCCCTTGATAGATATAGCAATAACTACACACCATATGTTATACTTTTCAAATACATGTCCATGAGTATAGCACATATCTATATAATTTCAAAAAAAATAGGCTTAAGAATACTTCTTGTATGCAAAGCACTCATTCATTCAGAATTAGGGTTTCCAAACATAGCCAAATGAATTCTTGCCCAACTCCTTTCTTTTACCTTTTTTAACTTGTTGCAATTGAGTCTTACTATGTACTATCACATCACCCAACTGTTAGTTATGTAAACATATCAATTGTTACCTTGTCAAGCTAATACCAATCATGTGACACCTTGCAACTACTCACACATGCCAGCCTTACATTCCAAATATGAAGACATAATGTATATTAATTTGAAATCAACCTTTACCAAGACTAACAATCATGTCATAATCACCTAATAGTAAAAATACATAAACCTATAATTGTCACCTACTCACACTCAAGTACATATCAATTATCTCAACACATATGTGTTAGTACGACAATCTTAAAACAATATCATTTGAACACAAACTCATATTATGCAATTCATCAAACTTCAACCAACTTGCAAACACACCATGTTAAATAGATCAACTAGATGGCATAATAGACAAAAAACACTAAAACACCAAATAGATGACATAATCAAGCAATCAAGCACCAAATATACGAAATAAGCAAACTCATACCTTAATGTATGTGAGGGGAGGTTATCTTGTCTGTGCAATCAATATAGTTAGCACAATAAAACTTTATAACATATCATCTTAAACAAAAATTATATCTTGATATCCATAACATTAAATAACTGGCATGTTCACATCATAAGCTAATAAACATTTCTCAATCATGCATAAAAATCAAGTATGTATGATCAGTCTAGATTAGTATGACATAATACCATAACATATTAACTCATACATGAATGGAATAACCTTAACCATTTGCGTGGACTCATCCAAATTAGTATGATAGATATAACATCAATATATTAATGTAATAACCCTAATCATCAAGCTACTAGCATATAACAATAACAAGTTAACCTATAACATACCCATAAACAACATATAACATAATCATCAATCTATCTAACATAAAACAATAGTAGAAACACATACAACCACATGTTACTATCATTCATGACTATCTGAGACATGTCCATATGACTACACTAGTCAACTAGCATCTATCATATATGTAACCATAACATCAATAAAATGAAAGGCATACACATAACCATAATGCATATAAAAATCCTTAACCTACATAATTTCATGCTCACCATACAAACTCGTATGACGACATGCTCTTGCCTTCAGGTCCAATGCTACAAGTTCACTTTGATGATTTGCATCTCCTCCTCTATCTTAGCCAACACATTAGCATGATAGCATACCAATATCATCATGATGACCTAATTACATACAATCACCTCATAATTCTTTTCTAACCTACCATACATGCATAACCATAACCATGACAATGCATGCATATAGACACTGACATGCATAATAATGCATATACACCCATCCACTCATGACAACACATCCCACAACAACACCATCAACCTTCACATGCTGACATCACTACAACCATGATCAATACCATGCAAATGAAACAATCACATGGAATATAAGCATAAGAAAAACCTATGAAATTGACATGAAGGCATGACCAACACACAACCCATCCAGTCTGAGAGGTGAAACATGCTCTGATACCACTGTATAACACCCTCCTCCCACATCTACGCAAGTAACCAGCCAACCAGGATAAACATGTGAGGAGAGGCTGCTATGTTATGATTCAACATCCTATGTGACCTTAAGGAAGTGGAATCAATAGAGACACATCAAACATACCTTCCACGCCAACAACAACACTCCCAAGAGTCATCCCAACCACTCAGGTATCATGCCCCTTGGTCCCACTAAGTTTTTAAGCTATTAAATATTTGTACGCTCCCATGCTATGGGCATGTCAATGTCTAAAGAGCTCCGGACACTCCCACAAACCTGCATGCCTGTGTCCAGGGACTATTTCCAGTAGACCTGTGCCAAATTCTATGGTATTTAAGGCACTTTTCAAGCCCATAATTATGGAAACTACCCATAACTTGCTGTAAATTTTGGAATCCATTAAACACATGATGATAATACTGATAAACCAAAAGCTAAATCTAGTATTAGGCTTGACCATCCCCAACCGGGACTGACATTCTGTCAAACACTTGGCACCAAATGTAATCTACATGTCTGAGATACAAGACAGAGCATGAATGACTGGAAACTCTTATGAGACATGACAAGAAGGATCACCACCTTAACCCTTGAACTGTTATGACATCAATTAGGTCTTTCTTCCACGATTTGAACAATTACAAGTAAATAAATGAAATAAATATGACATGAACCACTCAATTAACCATGCTTATAACCATCATAAAACCATGTAAATAATAGTGAGACAATAACCATTAAATACAGATATAAATAGTACAAAAGCAAGAGATTTATCTTTTATTAGACATAAGAAAATCTAGCCAGGTTTGGGAGTTCCACATGCCACCCAATAGTAGACATGGCTAAACCAAATCTTTCTTTCAACTAGTCACCCCCATGCCATATTCCAAGCATAAATGTGGGATCTCGTAAAACACATCAATCAAAACCATCCAGGGCTTCTAGAGGCAAAACCACCTCAACCCATCAAATAGTGATTCCACCTCATGGTCAAACATTGCAAAACCATCATCATATTGGTCTCCACCCAAGCCTTCCAGGGCTCTAAAGTGTTTGTTCCAACTCAGCTTCCAAGACTAGTAACTCAACCCAAGCTAAAGGAAACATGAGAACCAACTAGAAGAACAAAGAAATAAACCCACAACACCATGACTATCCAGGAAATGGAAAGGATAGGAAAATCCATTGTCGATCCAGGCAATCCTCCATTACAATGATAGATCATAACCAAGAAACCACATTCATGTCATGGAAAATTTTAGGGGCTAATATTCACTGGTGGGCTAATTTGCATGATTGCTCAAAAAACAATATTCGCCAATTTCCATTTTTTTATAAACTGATTCGCCTAAATTTTACAATACAAAATTATTTTACATTAAGAATCACCAACATTATATAGAGAGTATATATAAAATCATTATAAATTTGAATAGTTTTACAAATACATCAATAAATATTTTATGGTTTTCATATTAGGGACTAGTGAGATTTGCCAATGTTTTTAAACTTCAAGATAATTTTTTATTATTAAAATTTTCCCCGATGCATGTGTCATGCATGCCGAAACAAGTGAGGAAAACATACATGCAACTTGGTACCTGCAAGAAAAACTCATTGTATTTGTTGATCCCAATGTCCTCTTGTGCTTTCCTGCACTTCCTTTGCCTTCTTGCTCTAAAACTCCAAGTATGCCACACTCTCTAAGAGTGCTCCAACCAAACTCTATGTGTCCAAGAGTATGAGAGAGAGAAAGAGAGAGAATAGAGAGAGAGCTCCAAAATTGAACTGACTAAGCCTACCAATTGATCCTCAAAAACCTTTTTATTAATGAGGCCTCTACTTTCCTTATTTTCCATTATTTTCCTTCAATTTCCTCCTCGCATGCAACCTGTGACCTTTCACCTTCCTTTTCCCCTACTTTCCATTATTTTCATAAATAAATGTGCAAAAATTCCATTTTGCCTTCCGAATGCCTTTGTCATTTCCTTTTCCAATTTCCTTAGCCATAATAACAGAAATGAACACCCACTAGGATTTTTTTTCCCACCATTCAGTTTGGAATACACATCCCATGACTATGGTCTTATATATTTTTACATGGATTTTTTACGAGGGCTATTACATTGGCTCACTTGATTTTCTTTCAGATAGCAAGTCCACTTGAACTTATGGACGTGGCTCACTGTCATTGTTTGAGGGGGAAAAGCCAAGATTTGTCAATTTCTTGTTAGAGTTGTGACCTTCCGCTTAATCCTATCAATTTTATCCATTAATTTTTCCATGCAGATAATCTTTTTTTGCTAGGTGTTAGCGCTGTCAATAACAACTCTTCCCATGAGAGTTTTGATGTGCTAGTATAAATTATTATTTGATTATATGAGGAGGTTCTAGCTATGAAAGAGTTTCCCATGTTTAATATTCAGTCCTTGGTCTCTTGGTTAACTGTCTCTTATGAATATATCGTTGATTTTGTCATGAACCATTATTGAAACATAAAATGGAGCGTATTATGGAAAATTCCTAGAATCGTATATAGTGAAGACCCTTTCTTCCAAAGGGTCCTCTTCTTGTCATGCCTTAAGAGTATGTACTTGAGCAGGTATTCTCCCTTCAAATAATTTTTTCTATTGTTGTTGTTGTTCAAGGATAGTGGCCATATTGAGTAGAGAAGCATCAAGTTTAATGTTGGGCATTTATTTAAGCATGTCGAATCGAGGAAACTTTTAAGGGGAAGAAGGATTAAAATTCACATTTGAGGTAGAGGGCATAGTGATAGAGTGTTTTCTTATTTTCATTTCCTTTGAAAGAATGGTTTCTAGTGTTTTGTGTCCTAAAATATTTTCTAGTTTCGATAGCCTTGCCTCATTATCATCAACCCAATCCAATGTGGAAATTGTAGGGTCAATATTTTTCCCAAAGATTCTCTCTAATGCAATTTTATTATTTTGGAAGTTTTTTCATCATAGTAAACTTCTCACAAAATTTGAACGATGGATGAGAGAGAAGATAATTTGGTTGATAAGTTTGGGGAGGATTAAGTATGAATGTTGAGGTTCAACATAACTTCTCTTCATACTTTAGGAATATTTTAAGAGCGGACCCAAGATTACACATTCTTCTCTTGTAATTGATGAAGATAGGGGGAAGGCAAGGTGTTATAATAATTCATCATGGCCACTTAATTTTGTGGCCTAATGATCTCAGACATTTGATTAAACTACTTAGTGAAGCATAGGTTGAAAGATTGATTGATTCACTCTTCATAAAGATGACATTGTTGTATTCTTTTAAGAGATCAAGGAGGCTTCATGGTTGGGCATAAGTAAATTTGAACCAATAGCACAAATCTTCCTAGATCAAGAAAACATTAGGAGTCAACTTGAAAAAATCAGCTATTTCCTTCCCTTGTAAAGAATTAACAAAAAGGATCATTCAAGTATCATTATCATTGGTTCCTATGTTATAACAAGAATTTGAGAAGGAAATCAAGTGTTCATTAGCAGTAATAATACTATCAACTAGAAGTATTGGAAGATGGTATTTAAATTTAGGTAATGGCATGTTAGCAAGTGTTAAGTTCAATGGTGATCGAACATACCATGTATTAGAGTTTGCATTTTTTTCAAATTGAAATAATCCATAATTTTCTGATTAACTTAGTATGATTAGTGGTAGATTGAACAAGATTGTAACTAGAAATGAAGCTACCAATTGATATGGAAGATGATGAAGTAGATGAAGATTGTGTTGATGAATTAGAAGAATAAAATTGAGTGGATGCTTATTTTCTAGACATTACTCTGCGCAATAGAGAATTATCTCTTGAAAAACTAATAAGGCTTTGAAAGAACTGACGGGAGACTTCTACAACAAGAACAACTTTACATCTCGGAACCTCATTGATAGGATTATACTTGAGACTTTATACATGAATTATCCTATAGAATTGAGATTTCCTAGTTATAAGAAAACTATCTTTGTGTAGGATTCTACAAAATTTTCCTTTCTAAGGCTTATATTTTCTCTTGTAATTCAATATCCCATGCTATAGCATCACAATACTTCTTGAGTTTAGTAAAATAATTTGAATTATTGAGGATGTAATTGAATATATAATGTGCAATATTCCATTAAGTGTTCAATTGGATTGGAATATTTGGTTGATTAGGGACTAAATGGTGTTCATATAGCTAAATATATTAATAAACCATGGTTATGTGGATCAATTGATCCCTACTGGAGTCACAAAAGGATGTTGATGGATGAATCTTTTACGCTTCACCGAAAAATCTTTGAATCTCACTAGACATGTGAGATAATGGGGCTAGGCACAATGCTTAATGCCATTGGTTTTGTGATTTGTCATTTATTCCCAATGATTACATACGGAAAAGAAAATGTATGTAGAAAAATATAGATTTAAAAAAATAGACATGTACAATACGAACAATATGTAGCAACAAATAAAAGAAAGATATAACAGTAATAAACTAAAATGAAAACTAATTTTATGAGCAAATTTAAAGAAGTATATTTCATTAGCGACAAGGCTACACAAATGTACAACAATCTATGATATAAGACTCATAAACATTGAGATAAATTTAAGTATAATTTGTCCATGTATATAAATAAAATTCTAGAAGGTATGCACAATAAAAAATGGCTAAAAATGACTAATTTGATTGATCAAAAGTAAGTATATCTCGTTGTTCTGTTAGCTCCTACATGAACTATTGGCTAAACTTAATTCGCAAGTGTGTATGATGTAAAAGAATCATACGAAGACACTCAAATGATAAAACCAATGAAATAAAAAATTTAAAGTCCTTCTAGGATCATTTAGATAGGATAAATGCAAAAAGGATTTTGTGCAAATATCACAAAAATAAGGGATGAATTGTCTCTTTTTCTTGTCACTCCCTTGAAAAGGTTCACCCTCCTCACATATTTTTGATTCTCTCCTTCATAGTCGTCTTCCCTTTTTGTTATGCCATGTAAGCTTCAAATCATGAGATAGTGGACATCAAGATAAATTTGATCAAATTCATGTTTATGTTTTTTCAAGGGCACATGAAATACTTTCATAGGGGAAAAAATTTCATAATGGATGGAAAGTTCTCAAACATGCAAAAGAAATAAATTGCTACATGCATCATTACAAAAATTTCAGCAATAATCACCTTCACATAATAACTGATATAATTTCTTTTCAAAGTTCTAGATGTGAAACATGAACCATAATTTCCCCTTTTACATAATCTAGCATGTGGTTGGAATGAGACCAAGACAATGGGGCACACCAACTGTAGCAATGGAAGATGTCCAAGAAAGGAAAAATGCATACAGAACTTGGAAACTCATGCTTCTTTCAAAGAGACATTCACAGAGTAAGTTGATTCATATATGACAATGAATAATTAAAAAAACAATTAGCATTTCAAGGTTGCATCGGATGTCATTTGTTACAATGAGTGCCTCATTTATGACTAAGATAATGAATTCTTGGAATATTCATGGCCAAGCCTATTATATTTACTACTTTTTGTGAGGTGGGATCCAAAAGACATACGTGCAGTAAGAGATTTCATATTGGAGGGGAATTATCAAAAATGATAAAATGGAAAATGTGTGATGTTTTGCATGTTCTGTTAATGAAACCATGGAAAATATAACAGTATATCATGATCACATTTTTTGCTTCACTATTGTTGGTGTAAGAATCTTTTCAAAACAATATGATACTTCCCTTATGGAAGTTGGATACACCATGTAGGGTCGACGAGTGAAAATAAGAGAGAAAAAAAATGTCTTACTAATAGAACATCACCTCAAGATGGCTTGGTGAGATTCAAATATAGCGACAGAGGATGACTTATTGAAGATTGGAAACAATGATAGATGCTTGTGCATGCTTGGATACCTTTGAACATATTACCTTTAAGTAAATTTAATTTTAGACACAAATGAAAACTTCATGTGATGGCATTACATCAAGGAATTATGTCATTGAACCTAAAGAGTAGATATTAGGGTTCTATTAGTGAGAAGGAACCAACAAAAAACTTATAAATGATTGTGATAGGGAGGATAATCCATAAAGTAAGAAAACCATTTTGTAATCCGCACCAGGGAGGTCATATTCAATAATAGCATGCGGATATTATTTTCAACGCTTAGCTTAAATTATGGGGAGTGAGATCATGAGGTTTTTTATAACGATTAAACTCCATATGTTGATTAATGCAAAGTAGGTCATAGAGGAAATAAGGTGCATAAAATACTATGTTGAATATTGGATCATGATTTACAAAAACAACCATCACAACAAGAACTTTGGAGGTAGAGTATATCAAAGAGCATTGTGCTATTGAACATTTCAAAACTAAACTCAATGTTTTAGCTTTTAAACCACTTCTTGAACTAGACAAACCCTTGTTTTAATGACTTGTATATGCATGTAGACCATATGAATGGAAATTGGTGGTGGGTTTTTTTGTTGTCATGAGAGTTGAGCCTTCTTATTTTTTTCAAAATATTTCAAATTAATTTACCTCATATTCCCTATATTAAAAAAACAAAAAACTATGTTGGACAACGAATGTGCCAATAATGAAGGTGTTTCATATGACTATTGGTGATGAAGATAGAGTATTGATCCAGACCTTGATTCCATACATTCACAAAGGAGGGCTATGAAATTAGTAATGCACGTATTTAGTAAACAATGATCCAAGCTTTAATTTTGATTAAACATACAATATGTCTTACACATGCAGAGCAATAGAACACATCATAGGGACATGACCTAGGGACACAATGTAATTTTTTTGGTGTTAAACCTTTGAGAATTAAAAGATAGACATATATGTAGAGTGAGGAAATATCATTAATAAGAACAAGAGTAATCCATACCTCGATTCAAAGAAATTATATGTGATAGGGACTCGGTTGCAAGTATGTTTCTTCTTGACATGCCAAGAAAGAATTATCTGAGCTCTAAAAGGAAGAAATAATTCAAAATACCTCCAAACTTGGTTATGGATTGCCAACTATGCTTTGTAGTTGGAAACTTAAGGAGACTCTTTTACAAATAATGTAAAATTCAATTCAAGGATTACCATATCAATGTGTTAATACCATATGGAGAGTATGGTCCAATTAGGAGTTAAATTGATGCCACGAAAATAGCTAAATTTGATGCTAAATAAACCTACACAGAGGTATCATTCCCATATTAGTATTCTTAACTTACGATATGATGTATGTGTTGTATTTTTTTACAACTTATGACATGTACTAGAGTCATCCTAGTGTTATTATATCATCAATTCATATTCATAATTTAAATTGTGCATTAAATCAAATAAGATACACTATTTTAATATATGTCAACTAAATCAACTAGAATGCATCATTACTTGTATAATCTCTAAATGAGAACTAGTACTTCTCACCAGTCTGAATCGTGGTACAACTATGGTTTACTTTGCAAATGTTGCAACATAGACCTGCATTCACTCTATATAGCATGCTCACTCGTAATGACCCCTACTGATTACGTTGATGAATGGTGAATTCACGGGGGGCTTGGCCCCTCCAACCACTTGTCAATATTGACACATCCAAACATGCCCAAAACTTACAAGTAATAAGGTTTGAAGGCCATTGGGTCAAACCTAGAAGAAAAATCCTAACATGAGTAAGAGAAGCTCATAAGACCATAAGCACTTATATTTCCAAATCAACATAAGTTTTGAGGATCCACATCCCCCAAGTCAGGAAAATGTTGAAATCAATTACATGTAGAGGCAAGCATGTATGTACAAGTTCATCAGGATATGGCTGATAGAAAAGGTGCTTCTCCATTCGACTGTGGAAATATGGAAACCAAAATCTCACTATGAGATAAAACCATCTTCAAAATTATTTTTTATTGTTATTTTATGTAAAGTGGAATATATCAACACCATATCGAAAGGGGGGCCATACTTCTTTAATTTAGTTGGGTTATACATGCACAGATGGGTTGAGTGTTTCAACCCTAAGAAAGAATAATTCTCATGGGCTCCACTCTAGACTTGCATGTATTCTATTCCCCAGTAATACTAAGATCCAGAGACTCTAGAGGAGATCAAATATAAATTGCGAGCATTTGCTCATCTATCAAAGAAAACTATGTTAGGCATGTGATGAGCCTCATAATTGGGTAATTATATGGGCCTTAATTCACCTCCTAGCTTAGTCAAACCAAATTTTCTCACAACGTATTACATGTTTTTTATTATATTTTGTTTATGAGATGAGTTAGATTTGGATATTATGCCTAGTGGACTAATATGCATTGAATGGAGGATTGAAGGAGAAAATCAAGGAATTTTGGAAAATACTAAGGTTAAAACTCAAATGGGACAAGGGATAGGGATTGTAGGAGGTAAATCCTCCTCATTTACTCCTCCCCCATTCGAATATTCCTCCATCTGTCACACCAGTGCGGAGTGCAAGCAACCAAGCCATGAGGATTAGAGGGAAGCCAAGCAAGTGAGAGACAAAGAGATAGTTTATCTTGAGTTTGGGAGCCTAGCATCCCTAATTTTAAGGAAGTCGTTGGGGAATTTAGTTGTATAAGTAGAGAGGCCTAGAGCCTCATTAGGATTCAAATTTTTGTTGTAAAAATCTAAGCTATTTTCAAACTCGAGACTTGTGAAAGTTTTATTGATGTAATTTTATGTTTTGGTAATAAGAATGAGTTTTGTTTTGAGCCAGCATTAAGTTAACTCAGAGGGCTGAAGCTCCTGGGTTACGGCCCAACCCTAGTAGCTAAGGCTCCTCTTTCTTGTATATGTATGTTTATATTAGTCTCATAGCTTCATTGTTAATTTTCCTTTAGATGTGTTTTCATTGCAAGTAGTGTAGATTGGATTGGTTGTTTGTTAGTTTGCTTCCATTTGTGCCTTACTTTAGTAGTAGGTTAGCATGGATAAAAGGAGTGCCAAAATGTTGTCAATGGGTGTATTGGCCTCATTTCATCCCTTTGAGATCATGATTTGAGGAAGGGACCCTTATGCAGCCCCCAAAACACAAATTTCTATTTCTTCCATAAGCTTTAGAGTTTACTGTATTTAAATTAGAGTTTAGAGTTTTCATTTCCATCTCTTCTATCTTCACTCTTGTAGTAGATCTCATACATGGTTTCATTCCTTTCAATAATTTTCCTCATGCATCATGTAGGCAATTAGTTCTTTAATTCTTCTTTTTTAGCTTATGAGAATGCTTCTTGTTTACATAGCTTTTTGGGAATTATACATGTTTTATGTAGAGCAAGTTATTTAGTAGGAGACAAAAACTTCATATCCAACAACCACCTTCCACTCCATCCACCATAGTCATTCCTTGTTTTCACCATTGCCTTCATTAGTTTTCATCATTTTTCATAGAAATTATTCCAAGCACTTTGAGAGAATCCAACCATCCTCTATCTTTGTTGTTGACTTCTGAGTGATCCTAGTCCTTCCCTCACTTCATTCCACCCATATAACACCTTCCCTAAGCCTTACATCACCTCCAACACCTTCCATTTTTCTCTTGGTTGTATCATGTAGATTTACAGGAAATTTTGTAGGTTCTTAGTACATCAGGTAGGTTTTCCTAAAATGGTTAGTTTTGAGGCCAAATTGAGGGAAAACCTATAGGAAGTCACCAAAAGCCTCCCAAGGGTCTCCCACACATCCCAACCATCTCCTAACCCTTCCAGCCATCCTCCAACATCATTAATTCACCTACCACATCAGCAAAAGAAATTAGTTTGCATACCTCATTTTGCATGAAAAGACAAAAATAGATTTATTTCAGTCCCTCTACTTTCACATTAGTGATGTTTGATGCTTGTCACTTCCATGCTTAGATAGTAGCATTTGGTTCATGTTAATTTAGCATTATTGCAAGGCATAGATTCTTGGGAGTTAATTAGGAAATGGTCTAATTTGGCATTGAATTTCTGTCTTTTCCATTATTGCAGTAGAGTAGCTCTCCCTTAGAGAAAATTTCCCTTTCTTCCATCAAGAAACCAAGCTTCTTCTGACTCCATAGAAGTCTAGCTCGAAAACCTCAGTGGTCTCTCGCCAGCTGAACCGTGACAAAAGGAAAAACCATCACTTTTACTTGTGTATATAGTATTGTCAACTCCAAGTTTCTACGAACATCGAGTTGACAAAGCAAAGCTGGTCACTGAGGAGTTGCAGCATTCTTGCTACAATACTCGCACTCATCACTTTTTGGGATTATTTTTGGGGAGGTGTCTGAGTAATATGTGAATACTACTTCTTTCTTCTATTTCTTTTCTCTAATATTCTACCATTAGTTTATTTGTGCAAAAGTAATTTAGTTGCTTCCTTTTTCATTCTACATTTTCTACTTTCCTTTCCATTTTGGAAGCAAGATTTCAATTCAACAAGTATTTTTTCATTCAGTCAGTAGTTTTCATTTAATCAGCAATTTCAATTCTGCAAAGTACTTTCCAATTTTTGAAAAATACACAAAACCAACCCAAAAATATTTCCTTTCATGCCTCGTAGGAATATGGATAACTTAGTGAGATTTTTTCCAAATACCTCCACTGTGTCAAACAGCCAACCTTCCCTCTTATTTGGTGCCTGTGAACTGAAGGAACCCTTAGGTGAGCAACCTAACATATTTGAAGAACCTACAGGGGAAGAAGAAGAAGAAGAAGAAGAAGATCCCATTCCTACTGAACCAATGGCTGAAAACATAAATTACAGAGGGAATAGAGAAATATTTGAGGGTTCCTTCCCCATTAGGAAAAGAAATGGGGACACTAAGATGAAAACTATAAGCCCCTCTACCCTACCTCATTTCCATGGCTTGACCACAAAAGACCCCGACACTTTCATTTTTTATTTTTCTATTATATGTCGAACCTGTGATTATACAGATGATGAGCAGAAGTTAAAACTATTTCCATCTACCCTCAAGGATGCAACATTGCACTGGTTCATGGGTTTACCTGGGAATAACATCACAACTTGGGCTCAAATGTAGCAAGCCATCGAGACTAATGTCGGTCAAAGGACACTAAAGAGGAAATTTTTCGGATGACCATAGGAAATGATGAATCCCTAGAGGATTGTGAAGAAAGATTCCAGCTTAGTTACAAAAGGGCTAGGTGCACACTTGACCTTGAGTCACTAAAGCTGGTCCTTCTTAGGGGAGTAGGGGAAGATCTTCTGGATACCTTACACTTGTTAGTAGGAGGATATAGGAGGATATATCTACCAATTACCCTATGAGGATATCGATATTGTCTTTAGAAACCATTTTAGGTTAGTTAGGAAAAATGGTAGGGGTAGTCAACTTATCGTTAGTTCATCCTCTTCCAACTCATCCATCAAGGGTGAAATTGGAAATATGCTAGAAGATTTCAGGAGTGAGATGTTACAAACCCTTGCCTTGAAAGTGGACACTATGGACATTAAGAGAACACAGGAGGAAGTAGAGAGAGCGTTGGCCATTTTTTGTCCTAGATGTACCAGAAGGCATCCTAGGAATGAATTTCCTTTGAATTCTATTGAAATTTTCTCAGTTTGTGAGGAAAACCACTCCACCGACAAGTGCCCTAATTTTCCTAGACTCAAAGTTGTATATCAAGGAGCTAATGGGGTCACTGAGCAGCTCTTCTACATAAACCAAAGGATACCTCATGGGCCTAGACCATACCAGTAGGGCATGCAAAGGTCATCCCATGCATATTACAACCTCAACCAGACCACAACCATACCTTCTTGGGGACCCCCTACTCATCCTTCCTGGTCCACACCTCCTCCTTTATCCTTTGCATCTCAGTATCACTCCCAGCCAGCCAACTATTCATTTCAGTCATATGCTCTACCACGACCTCAGTGGAATGCACCACCCCACGAGTGGAGGCCCCAATAAAACAATGCTCCATCTTTATTACCTCCACCACCTGCCCAACCATAGTTGTTACACTTTTCTCCATTGAAGCAACCCCAGATGCCTGCCCAACCAAATCCGAACCTGAACAACAGACAAGCTGAACAAGTATACAGTGGAGAGACATCATATCTAGCTTATGTTTTGGAAATCCAGGAGATTAACCTGAGATCTGGGAGAGTTCTAACGAATAAGCAACCTCCACCTCCACTTAGGAAGGTTGAGGAAGAAAGAGAGGAAAGCATTCTTAAAATGAATCCACCCTTTCCTGAGAGATTAACCCAACCACTCCAACCTACCCCAGAAGAGACTAAACTTCTGGGAGAATTGAAGAATCTATGTGTAAAGGCTCCACTTGTCCAAGAAATGAAAGATGTTCCCATTTACAATAAGTTGATTATGGAGAAGTGCTTCAAGCATCCAGGGAGGTGAAGAAGAGATGTCCCTACCATTAATGTCATTGGACAGATGTCCGACTTAATGTTGGGCTAGGTAATCTTTCCAAAGTATTTGGACCCTGGAAACCCTGTAGTATATGTGGAAATCAATGGCATCATTGTCCCACACACTTTTATCGATCTTGGGGTTGTCATTAATGTGATTACCAAGGACACCATGCTCAGGCTCAACCTCCAAGGTTCGTTGAGGAAGACCACAATAGTTCTGCAACTTGCAAACTGCTCCATAGTGACCCCTGAGGGGATTGTGGAGGATGTGATGGTCTCCATTGACTCTTGAGAATACCCTACATATTTCCTAGTTCTCCAGCCTAAGGATAAGCTTACTACTTACCCTCTCATCCTTGGGAGACCCTGGTTGGCCACATTCGATGCTTACATTAGCTGTAGAGCTGAGAATATGACCATCACAAATGGGCATATGTCTAAGCATTTAGTCCTATACCCTCCTGCTCAACCATCTCTAGAGCATGATTTACCTTTATGGTTGGAGGAGGAGGAAGAAGATGAAGTTTATTCCACCCAACTTTATACTTTAGAAACACCCATGGGAGGAGGACAACAGGATGATGATGATTTGATTAAACACCTACTCGAAAGTCCAACTCCCAGTACATTGTCCTTAGAAGATGTAGTAAAGGAAACCCAGAAAAATAATCCAATTAACCTATGCTTGGATGATTCCAACCCCATCCATATCAAACCTATAGAATTTGGCCTTGATAGAACCTTGAAAATAAATCCATCTCTTACTGCTCTCTAAGAAGAGAAGTTATGCAACATGCTAAAGGAACATCTACATGCCTTTGCTTGGAGTTACAAAGAAATGAAGGGAGTAAAACCCTCAGTGTGTACTCACCACATATACATCAAAGAAGGTTGCAAGCCAATCTAATAGACCCAAAGGAGGTTGAATCCAACTCTTAAAGATATAGTCAAAGAAGAACTGCAAAAACTACTAGATGCAAGATTCATTTACCCTATCTTCAATTGTGAGTGGGTCTCTCGTCTGGTGTTAGTTCCAAAGAAAAATGGTAAGTGGATGATTTTTGTCGATTACAAGGAGTTGAACAAAGCCACAAAGAAGGACCAGTTTCCTCTACCCTTCATTGACCAAGTGCTAGATGCCCTGGCAAGGAAAAATGTTTTCTCTTTCCTAGATGGATTCAATGGGTACAACCAAATCCAGATCATCCTGGAAGACCAGGATAAAACCACCTGCACTTCTCGTTGGGGTTCTTTTGCCTATAGGGTCCTTCATTTTGGCCTACACAATGCTTCTGCCACTTTCCAAAGAGCAGTCCTGAGTATTTTTGCTGAGTTAGTCCATGATACAGTAGAGATTTATATGGATGATTTTACACCTTACGGCTATGATTTTCAAGAGGGTCTGTACAACCTAGGAAAAGTAATGCACAAATGAATTGAAATGAACCTATCTCTCACTCCTGAAAAATGTGAATTCTTGATGACTATAGAGACAATACCAGGTCATTAAATATCTTGACAAGGGACGCAGGTGGACCCAAACAAAATAGCTATCATCCAAAGGGTCCCACCTTCTCAAAAGCAGAGAGATGTCAGAAGTTTCCCAGGGTTAGCTGGATACTACCGAAGGTTCATAAAGGACTTCAACAAGTTGGCCTCTCCTTTTTTTGGTTTGTTGGCCAAGGACTCTGAATTTATATGGTCAAAAAGTTGTCAAGAGGCCTTAGACACCCCAAAGAACAAGTTAACCACTGTATCGATCCTCCGAGGCCCAAATTGGGCCCTTCCTTTTCATATTCATACTGATGCCTCACACAAAGCCATAGGGGCAAACTTGAGTCAGATATATGAAAAATTGCCTTATGTTATCTACTTTATCAGTAAGAATCTGTCAAAGGCTGACTAAATTAAACAGTGACTAAAATGGAACTCCTGTATTTTGCGCATTCATTGAACAAATTTAGGAATTATATTATAGGCTATCAAACATTTGTACATACTGACCATGTTACAATCAAATATTTAATGAACAAACCATATGTGAATGCTCGAATTATAAGATGGTTACTTTTATTAATGCAGTTTGATCTAACTATTGTTGATAAGCCCGATAAGGAAAATGTTGTTGCATAATTTTTGTGCAGATTAAATTTGTCTGTAGGTGAAGAAGGAATGGTTGATGACTAGTTACCGGATGCGTTTATTTTCTATTTCAGTTCTCTCTCCATGGTTTTCTAATACAAAAAACTATTCAGTATCTGCAAAGTTCCCACCGAATGTGTCCTCCAAAGATAAAAGCAAGATAGCGAGGAAGAGCACCCCCTTCACTTGGATCGGGGGAAATCTCTTCAAACTTAGCCTAGATCGAATCTTGCGAAGGTGTGTCATGGAGGAGGAAGTCTTTGACATCCTTCTGACCTGTCATGATGGGCCTTGCGGAGGTCACTTTGTAGTAAAGAGGAAAGCAATCAAAGTGTTACAAGTTGGCTATTATTGGCCCACTTTTCATCAAGATGTGAAAATAGATACTAGTCAGTGTGATCAGTGCCAAGGAATGGGAAGGCCTACTCGAAGAGATGAAATTCCTCTATAGCGTCAAGTGACTTTCGAGCCATTTAACAAGTGGGGCATGGACTTCATTGGACCTATTGACCCTCCTTCCAAACAAAAGTAGTACATCATTGTGTGCACTGACTATCTGACTAAGTGGGCTTAAACGAAGGCAATTAAAGTAGCAACAGAAGAGAAGGTAGCTGAGTTCCTAAGGGAGAATGTATTTTACAAATTTGGGTACCCTAGAGAGTTGGTCATAGAGCAAGGCAACCAATTTACCTCCAGCATGATTGAAGACTTGCTCAGCCAGCACAAGATCAAGCATAAAACCTCCACTCCATATCATCCACAAGCTAATGGACAAGTGGAGGTGACCAATAGTGTGTTGGAGGGCATCTTGACCAAAGTGGTAAGCAATAGTAGGAAGGATTGGGTAGATAGACTAGTTGAGGCCACCTGGGCCTGTAATACCACCTGGAAGACCACCATTGGATTCACGCCCTATGAGCTGGTCTATGGGAAAAAGGCCCTACTCTCCATTGAATTTGAGTATAACACATTAAGGATGGCAACCCAACTAGATCTAGATCACAGCAGTGGATAGAAAGAAATATTGCTCTAGTTGAATGGTCTAGATGAGTTTAGAATGTATGCCCACTTGCATACAGAGGTAATTCAACTTTAGAGGAAGGTCTGGCATGATAAGAACGTCATGGAAAAGAAATTTCAAGAAGGTTATTGGGATTTGTTATATGATTCTAGGTATAAATACTTCAAGCACAAGCTAAGGAAAAGATGGCTAGGACCTTATGTTGTAGAAAGATGCCATGATAATGGTTCAGTACAGATCATAACCATAGATGAAGAGGCCATTCTTTTACTTGTTGGACACCAACTGAAAATTTACAAGAGACAATTGTCAAAACAAGAGCTCATTGATGATATTAATAAAATCGTGATGGTAGTGGAGCAATTGTTAGCTCCTACCTCATCAAATCATTGAGAGAAAAAGGAAAAAGAATAAGGGCTCACGTGAAAACCCCCATGACACGCCTGAGTCCCACTATTGGGTTGAAAACCTCTTGGGATGACCCAATGGTGTTAATAAAAAAAAGGAGAATAAATAAGAATAAAATATCCTTGGGTGAAAACCTCTCTTGAGGCACCCAGGACAAACAGTTATGATGAAAACGTCTTAGAGGGAGCCTAGCTGTTTTCACAAAAAGAAAAAAATAAAAGAGAAAAGAGAAAAATCATGAAAATTTCTATTTTGCAGGTCAACAAGAAGGACGATCAGAGAGAAAAGGAGGATCACCAAGAGACCTATTTCTCTCATATTTTATTTTTCCACTCATTTTCATTCATCACTCTACCATTTCTTTCATTTTTTCCACTCATTTCCTTCAGTTTACAAGGGGACTGTATTTTTGACAGGATCCCCTGAAAACCTATAGGATGATGTTGTAGGAATCATAGTGACCCATAAATCCTAAAATAAGTTACCCTAAAGGAAAAAAATGACCTTCTATGTCAATAAAAAAGCACCCCTACATCATCATTCCATGACCATACATATGTCCACCTTCGTCACCCCTGCATTCACCCTTACAAAAATATCAATTTCAAAAAATTTCATAGTCTTTGAAAAAGAAGGAAACAAAGAGGAATAGGGAGCATCACCTGAGTAATCCTCATTCTACACACTCCTAGTCTCCCTCTCCATCCATGTCACCATCCTCAAACTCGCAGCAGAAGGTATGATTAAGAGTTCAAAGGGAGAAGTAGTTATAAGACATCTTGTAGGATATATTGTAGCAGCCTATCCCATAGAATACAAATCATAAGAATAGCAAGCTTCTAGCATGATTATCCAAGAGCAGAAGGGACTCAAAAGCAATAGCAACACCAGATACCTGCACCACAAAAAAAATCATCAAAGAACAATAAAAAAAAGGAAGAAGAATAGCATGCAGCCAAGACACACAGCAAGCACCTCTGGTCTTCAACCACTGCAGCAAGATATTAAGCACCACAGGTAAGTATCCTGCTCACTCTCTCATGTGCATAATGTAGTCAAAAGATGTAGAGGTTACGAGTAAGCTGGTTTATAATTGAAAGGTGGCCAGTTAACTTGGCCACCTTCAATCAGTCAACAAAGACAAAACAATTTGTCCTGTCACACATGGCAGCAGTCAACTCAAAAATAGAAAGGAGAAGGAAAAAAATAGTTAAGCCTACGGAAGCATGAAGTTGGAGTTGATTACGAGGAAGTGGGGAATGATGAGGTGGTAGTGAGCGCCAATTGTCTAAAAATTGAAACTGTACCTTAGCTATCAGCACACCACCTCACCCGAAATGGCCTTAATTGGAAATAGTCATTGTCCCCATGCAATCATGCATTCACTTCCTCAAGGCTCTCTCTCACAAGTTGCTCTCATACCCAGGAAACCTACAGCAAGGAAGACACCATCGTTTCTTTGCATAGGAATTCCTACAGGATTACACACAAGATTCCTACAAGATACACAGAGACAATCTACAGGATAGGCCGAGAGGAGTTTCAAAGGGGAAAACATGGGGGTTGGCCACAACAAACACTATGAAGAGGTAGGCTCTGTAATTACATCCATCTTTCCAAGTAAATTGAACATAAAAATGCTCTAGTTTGAGCGAATTTGGCAGTTGTGCAAGAGAATTGTCCACACAGTCATCTCAGTTTTTTACTTCTACATTTGAAAATTGTATCAACCATCTCATCTCCTCAAACCTCACTAACCAAGATGAAAAGAGGGTTTAATAGAAGGGAGCCCATTAACACTATGAGAATCAAAAAACACCCTCAGGTACTAGAAATCCTCATAAGGCATAATTGGATGGGGTTTCTTGAAAAATTAAGGGGGTATGATGATGAGGTGGCCCGAGATCTCTCTCTCCCTCATTCCACTTACCAGAGTCCATGCCACTATTGTGGTAAGAGGCCTCTCCATAGATCTCACCCCTGAACTCATTAGCAGAGTTACCACACTTCCCCTAGGAGTACCATGGAGGAAGCGAGACAAAGGAGATAGCCAGGCTGCCAAAAGGAAATTCTTTTTAGAAGGTGAAAAACCCATTGGCAACAATAATGGAGTAGGGAGAGAAATTCTGCCATATCCATGGAATGAGGTGAGCTACCAACTTATCAAATACATATCATGTGAGGGTAGGTATAGTGTGGTCTATGGCTATCATTTTAGGCTTCTTTAATAATTGAGATCTGGAGCAAAAACACCCCCTCACCACTGGCTCAGCATACCATACTTCCTGCTACGATCATTGATACACACCAACATCGAGGTGCAAGATGGAAATTCCCAATAGTTAGCTCACCATGGGTTAATTAGAATCCTTATAGAAGATGCCCTCCAAAACCTCATAATTCCTATACAATGGTCAGCTTTCAAAGACATGCAGGTAGAGGAAGACATCAAAGCTCTCACATATGATGTTAGTCCTACTACGAATGGAGAGGATGAGGAAGAGACTGAAGCAGAGGAAGAAGAAGTAGAGCAAGAAGAAGAAGAAACAGAAGGAGATGAAGATGAGATGGATGAAGAAGAAGATGAAACAAAAGAAAATGAGGAAGATGAAGAAGAAGAGGAGAAAGAGAAGGAGTATGATGAAGAAACAAGGGAGGATGTTAAGGAGGAAACTGATAAAGAAGATGAGGATCTACAAGAGGAAGAAGAAAGGAAAGATGTAGGTGAAGAAAGAAATGGGAAAGAGGGGGTAGAATACAAGGAGGAGTCACCTAGAGTGTCTCTAGAACCCACTAAGAGAGAGGTAGAAGCTTCCCTCACTACTCTTAGCACCCCCATCAAGCACAAAGGCAAAAGACAGAGGTAGACCCTCTTATATTTCAGGACAAGGAAAAGCACAAGAATAAGGCAGGGGAAACCCCAAAAACCAACCAAAATTCCCATTGTGATTGAGGACTCACCTAAAAAATAGGAGAAATTTCCCCTCCTAGGTCTCCTATCACCTATGTGAGAAGGCCTATGAGTAGATCCACCTCCTCCAAGGGAAAAGCAATCCTATAGGATACACAGCAGAATCTACAGGAAGTAGAAGCAGTCCTATAGGATACTCTATTGAACCTACAGGAGATAGAAAAATTGGAAATGGAGGTAGGCAAATAGAAAAAAAACTAAAGAAGAGGACCCAGAGTCAAAATAATATAGCCCCCAACCTAACCTTGACTCCTACTATAGGTTTATTGGAGGAGGTAGGGTCATTCCTCATAAAATTTCTATTCCACTATTCTTCGAGCTTGAGAAGGAGAGAGCTAGATCTTACATATGGATGCAGATCACCAAATCCAAGGGGGTGGAAGACATTGGGCACATGGAGGAGAAGCTAAAGGAGATGGGTAGAGAGCTAAGTATCTTGAGTGATGGAGAAGCCATAATGAAAAATAAACTAGAAACAGAAAATGCATGGTGGAGAGGAAAACTGCAAGAAAGAGAGAATCAATTAGCATGTATGGCCAGTCTCTCTTTGGAAGTAATCCAATGTAGGATGCCATCAAAGTCCTATGCCTTATACCTCAAGGAATAGTGGCTAAAGTTCCAAATCAATACCCTAGCACAGGGAGGCACCATGCCATTTGAGGACTATAGGCAATTCTTTGATCTTTGTGATCAGAGCACACTGGAAGATAGGGCCAAGATGTCTAAGTTTTATTTTCACAACATGGCCTTAATAGGCATGAATTCATGGGACCCTAATGCTAAGCTAGGAGATTTACAGTTTATGGCTTTAGCATCATGGATGAAACATGAGTAATCAAGGGTTGTAGAGATGAAGAAGATATTGGCAAGAGAGAAAAATAAACCTCTTATGATCATATCTGAACAATTAGATCCCATGGCCCTCATCATTACCCATAATTTCATTGAAAATGATCCTCAGCATGCACCTAGGTATCTTGCTGCCCAAGAGCAAGATATTTCACATTTTGAGGACATGATCGGGCTGTTAGGGGATGATAGCATACATTCTTTCCTAAGGAGATGAAACACATTGCCATACAACTTAAAGATAAGAGAGTACCACTCTCCTCAAATATTGAGAGAAGCACTAAACAGGACACCCATGTACAAGAAATCTATGCAAAGGTTGAAAGTCAATTGGATTGGCCTCAAACTTTGTCCACCACTACTCTTAGGAATTCTAGAAGGATGGAAGGAAGAAGAAAAAAAGGCAGTGGGAGGAGGTAGAAAGGAAGGCATGCTTCTACGAACAAGAAGAAGAAACCACAGTAGAGGCATAGGATGTCAAGGAGGCCACTATAGCTATGAAGGATATGGATATTGATTGAGTTGCTCAAAGGATAAGCAACACTTTCAATAGGGGGTGATGATGAGCCTCATCATTGGGTAATTGTATGGGCCTTAATTCACCTCTTATCTTAGTCATACCAACTTTTCTCACAACGTATTACATGTTTCTTATTATATTTTTCTTATGAGATGAGTTAGAATTGGATATTATTCCTAGTTGACTAATATGCATTGAATGCAGGATTGAAGGAGAAAATATAGGAATTTTGGAAAATACTAAGGTTAAAACTCAAATGGGAGAAGGGATATGGATTGTAGGAGGTAAATCATCCTCATTTACTTCTCCTCCATTTGAATATTCCTCCATCCATCACACTGGCTCGGAGTGCAAGTAGTCAAGCCATGAGGATTAGAGGGAAGTCGAGAAAGTGAGAGACAAAGAGCTAGTTTATTTCAAGTTTGGGAGTCGAGCCTCCCTAATTTTAAGGAATTCATTGGGGACTTCAGCTGTATAACTAGATAGGCCTAGAGGCTCATTAGGACTTGAATTTTTGTTGTAAAGCTCTAAGCTATTTTCGAGCTCCAGACTTGTGAAAGTTTGATCTAATTTTCTGTTTTGGTAATAAGAATGAGTTTTGTTTTGAGCCAGTACTGAGTTAACTTAGAGGGCTGAAGCTCTTGGGTTAGGGCCTAACCCTAGCAACCAAGGCTCCTCTTTCTTGTATCTGTATGTTTAGATTAGTCTCATAGCTACATTGTTAATTTTCCATTAGATGTGTTTTCATTGCAAGTAATGTAGATTGGACTGGTTGTTTATTAGTTTTCTTCCATTTGTGCCTTATATCAGTAGTAGGTTAGCAGCAATAAACAGAGTACCACAAGGTTTTCAGTGGGATCTTGGCCTCATTTCCTCCCTTTGGGATCATGATTTTTGGAAGGGACTCTTATGAAGCCCCAAAAACACAGATTTCTATTTCTTCCATAAGCTTTAGAATTTACTGTATTCAAGTTAGCAATTGTTCAGTTTTACAAAGTAGGATTTCATTTCCATCTCTTATATATTCACTCTTGCAGTAGATCTTAACCATGCTTTCATTCCTTTCAGCAACTTTCCTCATGCATCATGTAGGAAGTTAGTTCATTAATTTTTCTTTTCTAGCTTATGAGAATGCTTCTTGTTTACATAGCTTTTTGGGAATTACACATGTTTTATGTAGAGCAAGTGCTTCAGGAGGAGACAAATACTTCATAGACTGAAACCACCTTTCACTCGATCCACCATAGCCATACCTTGTTTTCATGATTTCCTTCACTTGTTTTCATCATTTTTCATAGAGATTCTTCCAAGCACATTGAGCGAATCCAACCATCCTCTATCTTTGTTGTTGACTTCTAAGTGATCCTAGACCTTCCCTCACTTCATTACACCCATCTACCACCTTCCCTAATCCTTAAATAACCTCCAACACCTTCCATTTTTCTCTCGGCTGTATCATGTAGGTTTACAAGGAATCTTGTAGGTTTCTAGTACATCTAGTAGGTTTTGCTGAAATGGCCTGCTTTGAGGTCGAATTTAAGGAAAACCTCTAGGAAGTCACAAAAAGAGTCCCAAGGGTATCCCAAACCATACAAATAAATTCTAACCCTTCCATCCATCCTCCAACATCCTTAATTCACCTCCCACATCACCAAAAGAAATTAGTTTACATACTTGATTTTGCATGAAAGGAAAAAACGACAAAAATATATTTATTTCAGTCCCTTTACTTGCACATTAGTGATGTGTGATGCTTCTTACTTCCATGCTTATATAGTAGCATTTGGTTCATGTTAATTTAACATTATTGCAAAGCATAGTTTCTTGGCAGTTAATTAGGAAATGGTGTGATTTAGCATTGAATTTCGGTCTTTTCCATTATTGCAGTAGAGTAGCTCTCCTTTAGAGTAGATTTCCCTTTATTCCATCAAGAAACCAAGCTTCTTCTAACTCCATAGAACTCTGGCTTGAAAACCCCAGTGGTCTCTCCCCAACTGAACCATGACAAAAGGCAGAAGCTGAACCATGACAAAAGGCAAAACCTGAACCATGACAAAAGGTAGAACCATCACTTTTACTTGTGCATACAGCATTGTCACCTCCAAGTTTGTACAAACCTCGGGTTGAAAAAGTAAAGCTGGTAGCCCAAGGGTTGCACTACTCTTGTTGCAATACTGGTGCTCATCAACATGCACACCTCATATGCTCAGATGTATGTTTCCATGAAATTTTTTAGTGCCCTTCTAGAGGCAATTGGCTTGGAATAAGAGGACATATATTATATGCAGACATTGGACTATGGACATGTCCCCTTCAAATGTAGGAACTTCCATGTACATGGGAACTTATTTTGTGATTTTTCTCTTTATAAGCCTAAGAAAGACCCAAAAGAAGAAGAGGCCAAAGACAATGATGGGTTCATAAACATTTCCTAAAAAAACTCCACAATAAGAAAACCAATTCTCCTAATACTACCAAAATAAAAGTGAAGGGAAACAAATGCAAAGAGTAGGTGGATCTATTAGTAGGTATAAATGACATAGAGTAGGGGAACAATTAGGAAATCTCCCCTAAAGGACCAGGTAACATGCACATGTAAGAAACAAGAAACATGAATGCAGAACATGCCTTCGGCAAGAGCTCTAAAGATCACTCATCCAAACAGAAAAAGTAAGATATCATGGTAGAAGAGGAATAATTCATGGAAATAGAAGGCCCAAACTTAATGGAAATGGAGGAATCCTGTTGTCAAAATGATATGGAGGTTATTCCCTAAAAGAAAATCAACCTCTTGGAGAAGGAAATCCAAAAATCCAAAGAAGCACAATAGATAGGTGTTCA
The DNA here is from genome assembly GCA_000404065.3 of Pinus taeda. Lineage (NCBI taxonomy): Eukaryota > Viridiplantae > Streptophyta > Pinopsida > Pinales > Pinaceae > Pinus > Pinus taeda. Next base: position 66,681 of record APFE030442854.1, on the reverse strand, counting down.
AAGCATCATCACCATAGAGGGAGAAAAAGGAACCAAAGACTTTAAGAAGAGAGGAAGGAAACTAGTTATCCAAAGAATCAACATGTTGGGGAGGATATTGGTTTATTTCAACCAATACAAGAAAATCACAGAGATCTATGCCTCCCAAAAAGTCATTTCCTCATGAAGGTAATCTCATGGAATATAAGTGTTCTAGAAAACCCCTCTAAGAAATATTAGGACCATAAAATTCTCTATTCTTGTCAGTATAATACCCTGCCTTGCTCCCTTATTTTACCAACTTTTTGGCCTTTATCCATAATTTTTTTGATGTGATCATGAAGGCATGAGCTCAAATTGCATATTATTTAAAACTTTATAGGTAAATTATTAATTTTAATAAAATGTGTTCATTTATTATGTTTTCTAAGGTTTATGATATTTAATAAGTCACTAACCAAGGTTTGTGCAGTTCCTGTACTCATTATAGAGATCCTACATGACAACAACGGACACATAGGGAGATTTTCTCGTTGAAACTAACCAAGATGACATTGGTTAACGAGTTGGTATTCATTGTGTCAAAGACATTTTTCAAGCAAGCTCAAGTCAAAGAAAACCTATCTCGGCCACTTTTAGTTCCAGGCCAAAGATGGAGGAGCTTATTGTTGAATTTCCTCACATACCAAATATCGAATTCTTTGTTTGGAATATGGCGACACCAAAATTCTATCGGCGGCAAACTATTGGTATAGTATATAATTAATATATATATACTATAATATATAATATATATATATTATTTAGTAATTTAGTGGTTCATTTGACATCCAAATTTGTATTATAAAGATTTATATAAACCAAGTTATGACTTTGATCCAAGCTAGCGAACCTGTGATAGTGAGATGTTGTTAGCTTAATGATAGGGTGTCACTACTCTCATTAATTGGGTTCAAGATATTATCTCCTTATGTAACAAAGACTGATTTCATTTTAATCTAAGACTTATGATGTCAGGTTTCTTTCTCCATTTCTACGATAATATTTAATAATTATTTCTACTTTGTGATTTAAGCTACTTGGAGAGGGTGCAACCTGGTTGGTTAGGGCCCAACCAAACCAACTCAACACCTCCCTTATAATGTATCCATTTGTGTGGTTTTCTAATCTGGTGATAGTGTGTGCTTATTCACGGTACCTATGTATTGAGCGTGTGGTGTGTTTACAAATTTATTAAATTCTCTATGTGTAGTGTTTACACTTTGCCTCTTGGATATTTGCATGGCGCTTTGACTTATGATTGTTTGACATTTAAATATGGAATATTGAAGTTATAAGTGTCATATATATCTTTAAAATCATTACATATATTTGACTTTGTGAACAAAAATTATAAATTCTAATGATACTCTATGACATGCTTAGAAGTGACTTGTTTGACAACACTTTGTTGCTATTTTTATCTTAGGGTTTCGGTATTATTATAGATATGGGACATTTTAATGGAGTATTTATACATATATATCATTAAGAAAGGTATAGGTCTACAAGTCTAAATTTAATAGTGACATGAGAGTTGGAGGTTCTCAAACCCCAAAATCTTTGTTATAGTACAAGTAATAGAAAATCTGAGTACTTGAAATATTTTTTCCAAATAGTAACTCGAGTTGTAAATGATGTAGTGAGACCTTTAGTGATCCTTGAACAATTTAATAACCTTGTTGAGATTTGAAAATTGTTATGATTGTATTTATACTCATTTGATATGAATCTTGTTGACAACAAAATCCCCACTTACAATGAGCTGGAAAGTGATCTAGAACCACCACCTGAGTATAGTTGCAAACACTGTGATATCATATGATTTATTCTATCTTGGCATAAAACTAAGTTTTCATATTTAACTTGTATGCTTGTTTTATTCGTCAAGTTTATGCATTTAATCACAAAGTTAATTTGGGATTATAGAACCTGTATTCTTCATCATCTCAAGTAGTGATTCATATTTATGGTATTCATTTATAACATTGATGAATAGTGAGTGTATGAAGAGCTCTTGAAAGAAGCATAATTTAATCATCTGATTTATATACCTATAGCCTTTCTTGGATAATTGTTTACAAAAAACTAGTTTTATTTTTTATGGTTACAAGGTACTTTTCTTATGGTTTTCTCTTGCATATGCATTGGTAATGCAGTTTCTAACATTCATGCTCAGTTGAAATAGGAAATTTCTTGAAATGTGTTTACAATTTTGAGAGAAGAATAGAAAATAGTGAGATTGATTTATTCATGCATACAATGATTTTTCATACAATTAATGCATTTGATTTTGTTGATATCACGAGAAGAAGATTCAGACAATACTTTTAGTTCTTTGATTTCATACAGAGTTGAGTGGACATAGAGCCTAGTGTAGGAACTTCAATAGAGTTTTCATTTTGACTTGAGTATCATGTTTGGAATTAAAAATTATTGGATTTTATAGGGTTTACATGCTTATGTTCTTTAGTATCTTAATGCATTATTTATGATTGATTTTCGTGGCGAGTCAGGGAGTTAATGGTCAATTTGACAGTTGATTATTAATTAGGATTTATTTCTAATAAACTACCAGAGTGTTTACAAGAGTTAGACTAGGATTTTATTGCAGGAACTTGAAAGAGTGGTGAAGAATATATTATAAATAAGTATTTGATTTGCAGGAACCTATATTATTTTAAGGAATCTTGTGTGTTGCACCTCTAAGTCTACAAACTCTGGTTTGACAGTTTATGTTGAGTCATCATTCATACAAATAATACAACCAGCATGCATCATATTCTCAAATGGAGGATCAAACAAGTTCTTTCAACTATCTTGTTCATTGAAGAAACCAAATTCTCTAGCTGAAATTTTGAATTGATAATTTCTTTCCTATGGAGAAAAATTAACATTCTAGCTATAGATGGTGAAGTCACGTTGGGGGGACTAAGTATTGCCTAGAACCCAACTCAAATAAGCATAATAGGTTTTTCTTTAGATGCAATTGTGCTATTTATATCTTTCCAACTCCTAGGAATGAATATGCATCATTTTCTTTCCAATGTTTATGGTCCCCAACTCCCTACACAGAATATGGAAATGCTATGACATTTCAACTATCCTCCAATAAGGACAAATAGATAAAAGGGGATAATATGGGGGATTTTATCATGATCACCTCCCTGGGGGGAAATAAAGGGGGGTGGTGAAACTTGGAAGGATAATTAGAGGAATTCCACAGCTTCATTGAGGAGAATGATCTTGAGGACTTGAGAACTAGAAATGGACTCTTTACATGTAATAACCAAAATAGGGAAAAGTGTATATATTCTATGATATTAACCTGTTTTTGGTATGTAAAAATTTCATCACCCATGGAGAGGAATTTCCAAGAATATTGTCCCATTAGTGGGCTTTGACCACTCAAGCCAATATGTTTGGCATGGAAAAACTTGAGTAAGCCCCTCAAGAGACATTTTAGGTTTGGACAATTTTGGGTATTAGACGATAGCTTGATTGGAAAAATCTAGTCCTGGTAGAAAATAACTGGCCCCATCAAGGGTACAAATATGTTCATCTTTCAAAGGAAAATCAAGCAAATATAATTCCTCATAAAATGGATTATAGAAGAGTTTGGAAATATCTTCCTTGTAAATAAAATTTTGGAAAAAGAAATGGAATCCCTTCAATCAAATAATCATCAATAATATAATGAAAGAAATGAAGGCCAATGAGATTTCCCTCCTGCAAAGGATAGAGGAGAAATACAAGTAGGAAGAAATATACTAGAAGCAGAAGTCTAGGATGAACTAGATAAAAGAAGGGGAACACAATAATTCATTCTTTCACTGCTCTACCATCCAATAAAGACCTAATCACACAATTACATCTTTGAGGTCTAAGAATGGAGACCATGTAGAGACGAAGGAAGACATTGAATAAATTATGGTGAATTTCTACTTAGATCTTCTTTCTAACCCTCTACCTTGCCACTAAGAAGCTACCCACAAAATCACATCCAATATCCCAAAGCTAGTGATAGAAGACCAAAACACAACCCTTATGAGCCCTATAGATGCAACAGAATCTCATGAAGCCATTCAATAAATGGAAGACAAAACATACCCCAAGCCGGATGACCTAACAATAACATTCTTCAAGCAATGTTGGAATTTCCTCCAAAAAGAGATTTTAGAGATCATAGAAAAGTCACAATCTAGCAAGTGAATTCCTTTGGCTCTTAATTCGAACCTCATAATGTTAGTACCAAAGGAGGATAATGTAGCCTCTTCAGGTAAATTTAGACCCATAGCCCTCTGCAGTGTTATTTATAAGCTCGTAACCAAATTAATTTCCAACCACCTCAAGCTCATCTTGCCCACTCTCATCTCTCCAAAGAAAATAGAATATGTGGACGGCTACCAAATCCTAGATTGTATAATCCTATTTCAAGAAACCATCAACTCCCTCAAAAACATGAAGAAATTCATTATGTTGCTTAAGCTTAACCTGTAAAAATCCTTTTAAAAGTTAAACTAGGCATACATGAAAAGTATTCTCTGATCCTTTGGATTTTTTTGAAGAATCGATTAATTTTCCTTGGTTCTTGTCAATGTCTTTCCTTTTGGAAACATTAAAACCCTCAAGGGGCATCAGACAAGGTGACTTGATCTCCCCATCCTCTTTATCCTCATGGTAGAAGGGCTAGGGTAAAACATAAAAGCTTCCTTATAGACTGCACCTTGAAATGCCCGATGCTACACGACAACACTCACATAATTCAATAAAAATTTGTTGATGACATGCTCCTTTTGAATCACCCCTCATCTAAAGAATATCAAGCCATCAAATAGCTTATTGAGCTCTTCTTGGAAGTCTTTGGCACCACAATAAACCTTAACAATTCCATGATAATCTTCTCCAACACTCCTTAGGTCACCCAAAAAAGTATTATCAAAATCCTAGGCTTCTTGGTCGAAAACCTACCTTCTAAATAGTTGGTATCCCGTCTCACTAACTTACCCATCAAACACTCCTCTTGGAGATAAATTCTATATAAAATTAATTATTCTCTATACAATTGGAATTTTCAGTCTCTAAACATTGTTGGTTGCCTTTTTCTCCTTAAGTTTTCATTCAAGTCTTTTCCCATTTACCTCTTTTCTATCCTTGTAATTCCCAAGTCAATTTTAAAAATCATTAGGAATCTTAAAATAACCTTCATACTGGGAGGAAATTATCTCAAGAAAAAGTAGTCACTTGTTAAAAGGGAGGCTCTCCTCCTAGCAAAGGAATAATGTGGTCTAGGTTTTTGAGAACCTAAAATAGTTAAAAACTTATCGGAGACAAAATATGATGGAGATGGTTCAGATATGGAAAGGTGGAATCTCTTTCAATTATTCTCCACTTCATAGATATCACCAATCTAGAATTTGGAAAGCTTCAACAAAACCATAGTCTAATCAAACTGCTTTTGGGAAACTAGAGATGGAAAATCGGCAAGGTTTTTCAAGGGTTCATGGCAGCAATTGCCTAGTCTTTGTTGCAACTATCATCTCCCCATAAGTTAATCCAATTCCTAATGAGAAGGGTGAACTCAATTATACCAATAGTGGATCAAGGATGACACTGCATCCACTTGAAACTCACTACATCCAGACACATGGCAGGGAGAGGGACGGAGCGAAGAGTCTCAAAACTTATGGATAGAAATCAACAAAAGATAAATAAAACAGAAAGATTGTCCAAATATCATGCAATGGAAATACAAAACTGTGGGGGTTTTCATATTGAAGGAATCTTACAACCTATCTTAGTAAGTTCCTTAGACTAACCTTGATCTGTTTTCGAAGAAACTTTAGTCTATTGGCTTATGCCCAATGGTAACTACTTTCCTATTGCTACTTTCTATATGTGGAATCCTAAATTAGGAGAACTTGATTAAAAAAATATACGAAGGGCCATCATGGTGGTGTGTGTGCAAACACCAATAGGAAACCCTGGATCACATGCTTGGCACATGTGAGTTAGTGAATAATATTTGGAAACAAATTGCAACACTATTTAATAGAACAAACATTGTCTGTGGATACATCATCCAAACTCTCATAACTTGGCCAAAATTCCCCTTTCAAATCCATGTTATCAATAAATTGTGGATATTAGCCGCAATACTTTCGGTTTGGGAAATTTGTAAAGAACATAGTCAATGCATCTTCAATGAAAAATACAAAACTATGGATAGCATTTGGATCATCTTCCATAAGCAACTTGATGTAACTCTACTACTAACTAGTGACGAAGAAAAAGATCTCCATAGTTTCCCCCAAGAAAATTCCAGCCTTGATTGGTGGAAATTCAACCAAGCCCCCTCCTCTTATGGTACTATATGTCTAACTCTCAAGGTTGAAAGCTATAAAGTCTGGGTGCATCCTCCTTCACATCACTTCAAATTGAACTTAAATGAGGCCTCAAAAGGAAACCTAGTTGGAGTCACAAGGAACTACAAAGTGAAAATCACTAACATGTATAAATTCTACGTCATTCATGAAAGAGACAACATAGAAGAACTAGGATCCTTGACCCAACGCCTCCTTATATCTTGTAATAGAAGCTTTCACCCTCTCATTAAAGAAGAATATTCTCAATTAATAGTTCACATAATGAGAAAGATCCAGTCAGGTTCTTCTTCATTGAAGTACTTCTCTAGATGGAGATTAAACCAAAGTATCCAACATTTAACCCAAATTATCTCTCAATAGGAAGAAATCATCTTCTCCCATGTGAAATGCAAGGTGAATTCTCTAGTGTATTTCCTTTCCATCAAAGGGGTTGAGGAATGACTACGATGTGATAAGATTCACCTAAATTCCAAATATATTTTGACAAAGATATCACAAATCATAGACATTGAAAACCAATATGTCAAGGACACAAATTCATGTGCCTAACAGGGAAAGGGTGGAATTGAAATTCCCCATGCTTTCCAAAATCATGGAAATAAAATTGAGAGAGCGATGGTGCTCCTAACTAGCCTTTTTTGCATATCAGAGACCAAGAATGGGCTGTGGTGGCAGGATATTATTAACTTGATAGAACATAATGAGCAGCGGGGCACATTATAAAAATGTATCATCAACCAATTAATGCTAAGGTGAAAATCATGGTGGAGAAGAGGTTTTCTAGCAACAAATATGCACTTACTAGTGGCCAAGGTGGAGTAACCAATCCTTAATAAGTAGTGCACCATCTGTTCAACGAAGACAATTACTATGGCTCAACACCAATGGAATGGGAAGGCTAGTGAGAGCTAAAGGAATATGAGTAGAACCCCCACAAGTATATATTGGCACCACAAATGTCACAATTGGGAACTAGGAAAGGATATTTTGTTGTTGTTGGTCTTTTATTGTTCATATGCTTTTTGATGACATAAACTACTTCATATTTTTTTTTTTGGGAGGCCATTTAGTTTCCCTCACATGGAAAAATGGTCTTACCTCCAATATTTATGGGATAGTTGGTCCTTTTGTTTTTTTCTCAAACCAAATACCATACGAGAAATATTCTATACGGATTGAACTATGTAAATTTTCCATAACAAAATTAATTCTAACTTATAAGATATATCTTATCTATATCTATTATATATTATATTATATACTATTCTCCTCACCCATTCCAACTATTATAATATATATATATATATGTATATATATATATATGTGAGGAGTGGTACACTGTATATGTATTGTATATGTATATGTATATGTGATATGTTATATAGAATATTATATATATATAATTATTATAATTATATATATATTATAATATAATATATATATTATATATCAATAACTTATTGTATCAAAGTTAAAACAAGGTTCTTCAACCTTGGACATATGTTTCAGTGTTAAATGGTTTGATTAATACCATATGCAATAAATTTATTGTGTGCCTACATTATATATCCAAGTGTCAATCAATATCTTGTCAAATGTATTTCAACCATATGTATTGTGCATCGAGGGTTGGCATATTAAGTATGTAATGCCCTTTTATATGTAGAGGTTGGGTTTGGTTTATTTCAATTGATATAATACAAAGTCTAATGTTTAATTGGGTTAACCACACAAAGATTTTTGACCAAAGAAATTTTTGTCTTTGCAAAGTAAATTGAAATCAGTTTTGAACCAAAAACACATCTTACACCATTTTCAAGGTAAATCATTGGCAGATTCTTTGGGAAAAATAACTTTTGGACCCACACATATTACATTGTCCAATCCTTATATCACATAGTCATCATGAAGTATGATGTCAACCTTGTCAAAACTTTACTGAATTGTCATGATGCACACTGCAAATACAAATCTACTTATGTCACCGTTTGCGCATAAAAGAACAAAAAAACATAATGTATTGATCTCCATATTGCACCTAGGGAGAGGGGACACCACCTACTATTTCAATTTGAATTTTCTTGTCGAACTTTTTAATTTTTTTTAGTTTTTAGGAGAGGACTAATAAGCATCACAATGGCTTGCATTTTTTTCAGGTAGGTGTGTCAACAATGTATAGTTCCAAATGGCTAGAAAATATCTTAACATAATAAAGCTAAATTGGACATATGTCCCAAACTACTAACACCTCAGCTAGAGAATTGTGTTTTTTTACGAAGGCCTGTTTGACCCAAAACATCAGCTCGACCTAACAGTCCTAATAACCAATATTCTGCTAGATCCTGGACACTTGGAATTACATCAAAATCCTACTTTTTCTAATTTATACATATTACATTTATGGAAAATTTCTTTTCCTTTGCGAATTTTCATGACCCCCTTAGGGTCTAGACAAAAATGGATTTCCTAGGGTTGATAATCCTGCATCAAAATCCTTAGGTTGGAAATTTTCATGACCTCATGGTCATGTTCTTTTCATTGTTGCATCCTCTAGAATCCTAAACTTTATGTTGTCACCCACTGGTTTGTTTGTATTTTTGTTATATTGTTGTACTCATTCTTCTAAAATTACATGTCTTGCTTTGCTACTTCCTTCCATGTTCTTTGTTGAGGGATTTTCTTACAATCAACCAAGTTATGTAGATTACTACTCTCTCTTCTCCACTGCACCATTTCCCAAATACCTTTTTGATCAACATTCCCAAGTTCTCAATCTCGATCTCCTACCCATATTGTTGTTGAACCATATTACTTGTCAGTGGTATTTTAAAAAATTATGTGACCTTAAATACCACCTCCTCTCTTCCAAAACCATGTTACTTCCAATTTCTATTAGACACCATTTCAAAAAAGATAACCCCAACTTTTGTAAAAGAAGGAGGTCACTACAACAATCTCCATCATTTTCCTTGACACAATATCCAAATTTAGTATTTCTAGGCTACTAGTTATTTCCCAAAACAAGCTTCTGCTCCATACTCCTAGGATGAGAATAAAATAAAATTTCATTTTCATGAGAGATACTTGTATCATGATTCTCCCTTTTTCCTTCTCTTGATAGAATGTGACATCCCTTGGCTTAATTTTTTTGTAATTAAATGTGCATATGTTTATTTCTGGTTAAGTTAAACTGAAAGGCATTAGAAAAATTTAATTACCAACAAATTTAATGTTGATAACAACTAATGGTAAAGTTGTATTTAAGATGTTTTATTTTGTAAATAAAGAAAAATGGGAAATTAATTGTTGAGTACAAATGGCTAAAAGAGGAAAGGGTTGAAATTTATTGTGAAAGTGTTATTACCCACCAAGAATTCCTAGGCATCTAATTTGAATGATTAGATTTAATTAAAAAAATTATGATATTGACCAATTAATTATTTTCTAGAAGACATGGAGTTGTCCTTAAGAGTGGGAAACAACAACTCACTAATGAGCACAACTCATTAATGAGCAGATAATGGCCTTCCAACTATAAAGAGGTGGAAGTAGTTATTAACCACCAATAGATGGGATAATATATGTCGTTTTACTTTATTTTGTCTCATTTTGTCTCATTATTCTGAGAACAAAAAGGAGACTGAAGAGAAGGAAGTAGCATAAAACATAGAAAAAATAATTGTAGGCATGGTTGCTCAGGGGTAATTGGTTATTTGTGGTATGAGCGTTGGGAGGAGCCTAATTTTGGACAATTAATTTTGCAAAAAAAATATTGTTTCCAAGTCCGTATCTCTAAATTTTGTGTTTAATTACTTGACAAGAGAAAGGAATAGAAATTGTACTATGTATAAATTTTATATCATAGAGAAAGAGAAAAATAAAATAAAAATTACATGTTATATCTAGATTATATATTTTTCTGAATGCAAAATAAATTAATTGTTTGGGCTGATAGAAAAGGGAAAAAAAACTATTTTGTATTATAGAATATTTGTTATAAAGAACAATTCTTAGTTTTATGCCAGAAAATTTTAATTGAAAATAAAAGATGAAAGGAAATGGGATGCACTGAAAATTATGTTGTTTATGTTGTTTTTATATGACTAGAGCAATTTAAAAGTACAAATAAGAGAATTAAAGAAAAACGAAATATATATATAATTATCCATATGAATACTTGTATAATTTTAAAGAAAAATGACACATAGTTTATCAAAGAATAATGACACATAGTTTATCAAAGTAAGTTCAAAGGTAAAGCCTTAACAAAACCATCATTTTAAATGTGTTAGTTCATGGAAGAAAAATTACAGAACCTGTACTTAATACAAAAGGTCATAGCCATAGAATGTGTTAGTGCCTTCATGCACTGCATTCATGCCAAGGCAAGAAAGGAACCTGACAAAATGAATGTGAAGGACAGTTTAGTTAACATTGCACAGTTGAATCTTGCTAGCTGAGACAAAAGCGGCTTGTAGGAGTGAAGATTGCGGAGATTACATGCAAAGGTAGTAGGAATATATTGTAAGTAAAATTTTAAGAAAAAAAATGGTAACAAACAATATAATTAATAAAAATATGTTGTGGTAATTATATGGTAAAATAATTACCTTTAAATTCATATAGAACCGAAAATTCCACCTTTCCTCTGGAAAAAAACATTATCAAATTAGAAAGTATCAAAACGAATAATTATTAGCAATATAGGAGGAATCAAATATAAATATTCGGGTATCTGTGTGTAGAACTTTTTATTAACGAAAAGAGTTTTTAACCAATATCTAGATGAGTCCATTATTGTCAAAATAAAAGTATGCATATATAGGTAAACTTAATAACGGTAAGAATTAATACTAAAAAAAGACCGAACTGGGTTTATAAAATAATAAATATACCCCTCAAAAGCAACGTTCACAATTAACAGAATAGCATTGTGTGTACTAGGTATTAGGGTTAGATAATCAAACCCTAGTGTAAATTTTTATTCATTCGAGATGAACATTAGTCAAAAGGAAAAGAAACCTGGTTAGGGTTTTACGAAAAATTGTTAACATAACAAATACTACATAATTATGCTGAAACGTTTTCAGAAGATAATTTACTAATACAAGAATGATAAAGACTTCGTATAGACATTTATCCTAATACATAATTGTTGCACTCAAGCATGATGATATAAGGTAACCGAAGGGTAAGAACCCTAGCTCAGTAAAAATAGAAAGAAATGAAAACAAATCAAACAATAGAATGCCCTGACCGATAAAGAAATGAGAAAACCGAAATCTGTTTTGAGCATATAAGAGGAAAAATATAATTCAAGGCTTCGAAACCTTGCCTTAACTGTAATATTAAATAAAGAATTATATATCAAAAAATATTCACGTGTTGGAAAATATTGATAAATCCAACCACCAGTATTAAAAGCTGAACCTAGCATCTTCTAGAGAAGTCGACGTCTTTTGGAAAAGTCGGCAGGAAGCGGCGGTAGTCGTCAGATTACTGTAGAATTTACGGCTATCTGTGTATATAAATTTCCATGTCTGTTAATGCAATGTTGAAGTTCTTCCATGAGTCTTCCAGTTTCTAATTTGGTATCAGAGCCGAGGGTTTCGGCATAGTGGAGAGCTCAGCTGTGTTGAGTGTTGAGTTTGTTTGTTGCTGCAAATTGGCAGAGTGGAGAGCTCAGCTGTGTTGAGTGTTGAGTTTGTTTGTTGCTGCAAATTGGTGAGGCGGTACCCTACTGTGAACTTGCAGTCCGCCTGGTGAGGTCTGTTCGAATAAGAACAGTGTTGTGTAAACCGTGAGGAGGAAGGCGCGCCCCTGTCCAGAGTAGTGGAGCTGTGTGCTCAGCCATTTGTCATGTGGCTGCGTGTAGTGGAACTGTGTGCTCATCAAGGTGGGTTGTTGTTGAGCTGACGATCTGTGGAGCCTGTGTGAGTGAGTCGACTGTGGAGGTTTGGTGAGTTAGGGGCGTGCAAGCTCAGAGAGTTGTGGGCTCGGTGGTTGTGAAGGGCAAGTGGACTCTGCCCTGCTGGTTGTTGCGTTGGTGTGCAGCGTTCCAGAGCCTGGAGCTGTTGTGTTAAGTGTCTACTACAGTGCGTAAACAAGTAGAAGAGGAGATCTTGTTGTTGGTTGATGACTAGAGTAGCATTGAAACTTGTTCGTCAGCCTATGTTTTGAAACCTATGGGACGAGTATCTTATTCTACATGGTTGGCGTGGATGTTGAAGACTATGCATCCACATACTTGAGGTTGAAATCCGTGGATCACAGTGCAAGAGGAGTCTGTTCAACAATGTGTTGCAAAGCTAGTGTGTGCCTGTTGAAGATAACGTCTACTAAGAGCCAAAGGCAAAAATGAAATGTTTGTTGTAAGCCTAGCTCGCTGAAACTTAGACCAGCAGGCATGTCAATTATGAGTATGTTTACAGTGTCTTATATATTGTATAGTTGCCATATATTGTATAGTTGTCATATGGTTGGATTTAAGGGAGAGTGTTGGAAAACATTGATAAATCCAACCACCAGTATTAAAAGTCGAACCTAGCATCTTCTAGAGAAGTTGACGTCTTCTGGAAAAGTCGGCAGGAAGCGGCGGTAAGCGGCGGTAGTCGTCAGATTACTGTAGAATTTACGGCTATCTGTGTGTATAAATTTCCATGTCTTTTAATGCAATGTTGAAGTTCTTCCATGAGTCTTGCAGTTTCTAATTTCACGGACTATGAAAAAGGTTTGAAATCGACTGTTGTTTATATTATTGGGAAAGTCATATCCATACCAGAATTTACATGCAGAAATATTCTCACCTCAAATTTCTAGCAAATGAGCTTACAGAGCGCTACATTTTTCCCACTAAAAGAATATTTTTCAAGCGTGAACCCAGCATTTTTCTCATAAAAACCCTTTACAAGCATTTCTGAAGGGGCTTCAAAGAGGATGTTTTCCGAGAGGAATGCAAGCAAAGGAAGACATAACTATTAAGTACAAAAAGAGATCACATAAATGAGTAGTAACTACCAAGAAAAAACATACAGACATCTATTCCCTGGAATTTGCAGACATAACACATTTTAGTGGCTCGCATAGGTAAAACCCTCATGACTTTACTTCATTAATTAAATATTCCAAGAGATAGAGAAAGGAGGGTCACCTCATAGATTTAGCACAATAGATACATGTTAATGGTTGTAAAAAGGATGAAAAGATGAGTGGAAATGCAAGGAAAAGGTAGACAGATTTAGTGCCCAACGTCTCCCCCCAACTAGCCTTCTGCATGCCCTCATGCAACTCACCGCCTCTGCAGGTCTAAATTGGATTGAGTATGGGCCTCGTGAAGACGGGCAGGATCATATTCCTCTGCCATGTCTGTTCCTGGAACCTTATACCCTTTCGAAAGAAGAATGTCCTTCCACCAATCGTTTGGTACATTATATGCTAGGGTGTAGTGTTCTGTCGGTAACCAAATGACAGGAAACTAGAGCCGAATTCCCATCCACTAGACCCCACATGTTTGGATACATGCCACGTATCTTGGCACCCTGCTTAGTGCTAGTGCAAAATTTGGTGCTCCAAATGGTTCCCTATTTCGAATAGAAGTGGGTGACATCATCCACCTTTTGTAGCAACTATCAAGGGCCTCATCTTGAAACATGACTATTTGTCTAACAGAAAGATCAGTGCACCACTTTTATGTCCTCAACATCCATTCTTTGTTTCCCCCAATTTCTAAAAAGGTGTTGTGCTTATTATACATAGTCACTGACCGCTCGTGCTCCCCCTTCATCATAAAATGCTTCATGGTCTAATTTGAATCAAACGTATTAGAAGCCTTTTGCTAGCTTATATGGTTGAGAGTATAAGAGGTGAGAGCCCTTAAATCAATGTCCCCCACATATGGTACTAGATTAAACTCTGTCTACACACAAAAGGTATCCATGCATATAAAGCTCACATATCAAATGTTGAGTTGCCAAATCATGGGATTTTAATATCCGAAGGAATTGTACACTGTCCTCAATCTTGTGACTAATTTCCTTCTTAATGCTCTCCAAACATAATAAAAGAAATCGCTCATGCAAGAACAAAGCATAGCCAGAAGCAGGAGGGTGACATGCCATTACCTCTTGTGCTAGGCTCAACATCTATTCTTTGTCAGCCTTCAATTCTTTCACTTGACCCTCCAACTGCTCCACCTTGAGCTACTACTTTGCGTGTATCAATCGCAATATGTCTATGCGGTCCACATATTTGAAGATAGCTTTGGATGCTTGTTCCTGGGTTATCTTTACTTCATTCTGATATTGAGCCGCGGTGGATTTCCATGTTTGATCTTCGGCTGTCAAGGAAAACTCACGCCCTTCAAAAAAATACTCGATAGTGTCTATCTGAGTAGCAACAGAGGTTGTCACCACTTTGTCCACCTGTGTTTCTGCTTCAGCCACCGTGGCTTTGGGCTTCTTAGCCCACCGCCTGTATTTCTTCACCTGTTTCTTTAGCTGATGCACTAGTCTTCTCAGCCTCCAAACCTCTATTTTTAGCCGCATCAAATCCTTGAATTGCAACTGATATTTCTGCTTAACAGGCAGCCTCTGTTGTTCATGCAACTCTATCCATTCCTACTTGATAGCCACCTCATCTGGTACCGCAGCCAATTCAGCAGGTGGTGGATTACTCGAGGGAGTATCCACAGGTTCAATTGACGGGGATACTCTACTTGCTCCCTCTTCCTCAGGAGTAGTTGCTTCCTCCTTGACCACTACCTCGACCCGCTATGAAGTTGTCTTAGTAGTTGGTGGACTCACTGGATGGGTATCCATTGGTGTTTCAAACAATGTCTCTCCTCTTGGTTCCTCTTTTTCAGCAACACCTATCTCTTCCTCTCTTTTGGGTTCCTGTGGAAGGTCTCTCCGAGGGTCTATGGCCAATAGCCCGGTGGCAGCTGGTCCCTTGACTGACCCATGAAACTTCAAAATAGGAGGAACAACAACGTCCTCCTCTGTGCGTCGAGGAGAGTGAGACAATAAGAGGGGAATTGAAAGAAGTTTTCTGCCTGGTCTACCGTGGCCCCGACTATGACCTCAAGCTCTTTTCCTTGATCTGCAACTGCTCCACTTTGGGTCAAGACTACTTCCTGTATAGTTTCCTATCCCACAGTTTGTTCAGCCTCTGGCTCTTCTTTTCCTGGTCTATCTTCCTCCATTGGCTCTACGGTCGAGGCTGGTTCTTGTGGGACAGCCTCGGCTGTAATGTCGACAATTTCTTCTACCCCAGCCTGCCGCGGTACCTCTTCTCCCATTATGGTGATGCTGATTTGCTCCTTTGGCTCCATAATTGAGGTTGGTTCTTGTGGGACAACCTTAGCCGTGATGCTAATGACTTTTTTTATATCAACCCTCTCTTGCTGCAGCTCTTCCTCTTCCATTAGTTCCACAGTTGAGGTTGGTTCTTGTGTAACAGCCTCGACTGTCCTTTCAGATTCAGGTTCTCTGTTTTGTTCTGACTCCTCGATCTCCATCTCCATTTCCTCTGGTTCTTCTTGATCTATGTACTCATCTTCTGCTACCGACCCTTCCTCCATATCCTCCAGCTCTTCCTCCATTGTTTCCGGCTCTTCCTCTCTAGTGGCTATAATAGTTGTTATTTCTTCCTCTGTAGATTCCCGAAATGTTTCCCATGAGATTTTAAATCGGACAATTGCATGCATGACCAATAGCCAAACCAGCCCATGGTTAGTGATAATTGCCACAACTTGTCATGAATGTAGAGCAGATTGTGCCAACAGCTAGAGGCTTTTTAGTAGGAAGAACAAAATGTTTAATGAAAAGGCTTCAAACTACGAAAACCAGAGGTGAGCCAACACTATGAAATGATATTTGAATACAGTGGTATACCTCCCTTCGCAGGGTATGTACTGCATTACAAAACCTGCTACATCACCCCATGGGTGTGGTAATGAATTCCAGTCATATCCTCGCCCATTTTGGACGACATTCTCACCAGCTTGCAGAAATGCTTCGGGGAACTCTGGGAGGGAGGTTCTTCATGAAAACCATCTCTGTCCTTGATGTGGTAGCCCGCTAACCTCTGCGATGGTTTCCTCTGTGACAGGGATTTCTATTCCTCGAACTCGAGAGCTCTCCTCACCTAAATTAAGTGCAAATTCAATTGTAACTGCTTCGTTGAACCCCTACAATCTGTCAAGGTAGACATCCCAACTTGCATTTACAAAAATCTTCCATACTTCCCTGTTGTTTTGGACCATTGTTGTATCCTCTGGCTCATGGTGCATAGCCAACCCACCCATCGCTGTAGGACGGAAACATCACAATGGATACAATCGGTAGGTAGGGGAAGAGTGGCTGTAATCTGCACTACAGGGGTGATGATAACAACACATGGTTGCGAGATACAAAGGTAGTGAAAGTGACGAGTGAATCCTTGGAAAGCGCAGCAATGATGGTGAGTTATGACAATGTGATTGAATGATTACAATCATTAAATGCTTTGTACTAGAGAAAGCACTGATGAGTTTTTTGGCATACGAATTCAAATTCCAATGCATTAGAATCATAATTTGACTCCTGTTCACATTGGATTTGGTAATGATGTGGTACAAATATAATTAATAATATGTTGTCATTTACTTATGACAGTACCCCCCCCCCCCAACTTGAATGCAGTCATCCACGGAACGTAATAATCTCTCTAATAGAATATTTTAATTAAATCTGTAAGAGTCAGCGAGGCATACCTGGTGGCCTACCTGGCGGTGGAGTAACAACAAAAATGACCGGTGGAGTAACAGCAACAGCAGAGTAACAACACCGATGGAGTAACAACAACGACAGAGTAACAACATCGATGGAGTAAAAACAACGGCGGAGTAACAACACTGACAGAGTAACAGCAACGGAGTAACAGCACCGATGGAGTAACAGCAACAACAAAGTAATAGCACTGACGAAGTAACAGCAAGAATGGAGTAACAACACCGACATAGTAACAACAACAACAGAGTAACAGTGACAAAGTAATAGCATCGATGGAGTAACAGCAACGGTGGAGTAATAGCACCGACAAAGTAACAGCAATGGAGTAACAACACGATGGATTAATAGTAATGGCGGAGTAACATCACCGACGGAGTAACAACAATGGCGGAGTAATAGCAACGGCGGAGTAACATCACTGACGGAATAATAGCAACAGCGGAGTAGTAGCACCGACAGAGTAACAACAATGATGAAGTAACAGCACTGATAGAGTAACAGCAACGACAGAGTAACAACACCGATGGAGTAACAACATGAAATTCCTTGGAAAATTTTCTTTCATCTCCTTATCATAATTCGATCATTATCCCTGCAAAAGGAAAACAAGTATGTAGTAACATCACACACACACACACACACACACACACACATATATATATATTATTTTTATTTAGTTATTTATTTTTTATTTTTAACAGGTAGAGAAAGCATTCTCTGCACCAACAACCATCAAACTAGAGTTATCAGAGAGATTTTTGATGAAGTCATTCTTAGAATATGGACGATGGTATAATTTCAAACGATGTCCATTCACTAGGAAAGAAGTACGAGTTTCATCTATTGTAATTAGTCTGACTGTTCCATTGTCGAATGCAGTGTCTACTTCATAGTGTCCCATCCAATGAGTGCAAAGCTTCCCTTTAAAATATTTGAATCGGGATTCATAGAGAAATGCCCAAACTCCTGTATGAAATACCTTGTTCTTGATGAATTTATCATGCCACTTCATTCTCTGCTGCTGAATAGCAATAGTTTTGTGGACATCCACTGAATGAATCTCATCTATTTCATTGAGTTATTCCAATTGGTGTTTATGGGCTTCTAATAAGTCTAAACCCACTTCCAAGGCTGTTCTGAGCGTGCTGATCGCAAATTATACTAGGAATAAGGGGGATTTCCCATAGGCTAACTCAAATGGTCAAAACCCGATTGTATTCCTCCATATTAACCTATACGCCCAAAGAGCTTTCGAAGTTTCTGAGACCAATCCCGGTGATGACTCGCTATAGTTTTTGTCAAGATATTTTCTAATACCTTGTTTGTACTCTCTACTTGTCCATTCGCCTGAGGATGGTAGGGAGTTGTCACTCTATGTTTAACCCTGTATTTCTGCATAAGCCTTCCTATCATGTGGGATGTGAACTGTGCTTCTCCATCTGAAACAATCTCCCTTAGAGTACCATATTGAGAAAAAATCTCTTCACAAAGAAAATCTGCAACCACCTGTTCTATTGCTTTCGCCATAGCTTTGGCTTCCACCCACTTAGTTACATAATTGGTGCAGACCAGAATGTAAACCTTCTGGTGAGACGGTGAGTTGAAAGGTCCAATAAAGTCAATGGCCCACTTTTCAAAAGGTTCGCGGACTATCTGAGGTTGTAGTGGCATCTCATCCCATTTCCCAGGTTGTCCCATCTATTGACAATTATCACATCTTCGGACATAATCTCAGGCATTGCGAAAGATAGAAGGCCAGTAGTATCCCATTTGTAGCACCTTGTGGCCTATTCTTTTATCTGCAAAATATCCTCCACAAGGGCCATCATGGGCAGCCTTCAGTATTTCATAGATGTCATCCTCTGATACGCAGCACCAGATCTGTTGATCAACCCCTGTACGAAAGAGGTACCTTGCCATCCATGAATATTGAGTAGTTTGATGAATAATTTTCCGTTGATCCATGTTTGACAAATGACAAGGTAACTTACCTATAACAATATAGTTAGCAATATCTTCATACCACAGAGTGTTAGTGGAAATTGAAAAAATATGTTCATCTGGAAAACTATCTTCAATGGGTGTACCTTCAGCATTATTTTCTAGTCTAGACAGAAAATTAGCAACCACATTATCCCTACTTGGTTTATGTACTATGGTAATTTCAAACTCTTGAATTAACAAAAGCCATCTTGTAATACGACCAGGAGTAATGGGTTTATTCATCAGATACCTGATTTCTACATGATCAGTATGTACAAAGGTGGGGTAGTTGTAATATAATACAGAAACTTATTGTGTAGATGACAAGGAGGAATTCTATTTCAGTCTCTATGTAGTTCAACTCAGCTGGAGCCAAGTTCTTACTAACATAGTAGACTGCATATGGTACCTTATCCACTTGACGTTCCAAAACTGCCCCAACTGCTGTCTAAGAAGAATCCGCATGGATACAGAATGGTAATGTCAAATCCAGCCCTCGAAGGATCAAAGCACTATAGACAAGTTCCTTGATCTTCACATAAGTTGCATCAAAATAATCTGTCTACACAAAATCCGCATCTTTTGTCAGCAATTGAAAAAGTGGATGGGCTACTTTAGCAAATTTTTCTATAAAGCGTCTATAGTAACCAACACAACCAATAGAGCTTCATACCTGTGTGGGTGTTTTAGGTATCGGGAAGTGCAATATTACCTATATCTTAGATGGATCCATTTGAATTCCAGCAGCTGAATGTAAATGTCCCAAAACTATTCTTTCCTCCATAATCATGTGCCATTTTATCGTACTCAAAGAGATACGCGCCCTTTTACATCTTTCAAGTACTTTTCCTAGATTTTCCAACCCCTCCTTGAATGAATCCACATATGGAGTGAAATCGTCCATACAAATCTCAACACTGTCATCTACCAGATCAGAGAAAATCCCCAAAATTTCCCTTTGGAATGTTGCAGGTGCATTACAGAGACCAAATGGGAGGACCCAATGTGCAAAAGTTCCCCAACGACATGTAGAAGTGGTTTTATCCTGATCTCTGGGGGCTATCTAGCTCTGGTTATACCTGCTAAATCCATCTAGGAAGGAGAAGAACTTCTCCCCAGCCAGAGTATCCAAGACTTGGTCAATGAATGGTAACGGAAAATGGTCTTTCTACGTTGCCTTATTTAATTCTCTGTAATCCACGCATATCCCCCATTTACCATTTTTTGTAGGAATCATCACTAATGGAGAAACCCATTGACTTTCCGAAATGGGGTAGATAAATCCCACATCCAGTAGCTTTTGAAGTTCTTCCTTGGAAATGTTTTTCAGAGCAGGTTTCATCCTTCACTGATGTTGTCTCATAGGATGATAGTCCTCTTTGATGTATATATGATGGTTGCATAAATTGGCAGGGATCCCTTTCATGTCTATATAGTCCCAGGCAAACACTTCCTTGTGTTCTCGAAGAACGTCCAAGAGATGTTTTGCCTAGGATTTTGACAGATCTGGATTGATATTCAGGGTCTTCCCTCACTCTATTTCCACCTAAATGTTGTCATGGGACACAACTGTAAGTAGCTCATCGAATCCATCAGCTGTTATAATACTCTCTTGCGTCTCACAGCTCAAGACGGACTCTAGAATTTTCTGATTTGAGTCTCAAACAGAATAGAGATCACTAATAAAGGTAGTAATTGTATCGTCTTTTGTTTCTATTTTCAACTGAAGGGCCTATCCAATATTAAGGACTGGCATTAATTCCTCATTTTCAGATTCAGATTCTGCCTTTAGTAAAGGTTTCTTATAGTCTCATGGTTTTGTTGATGGACTAGGTTCTGCAGGAGGATATAACATTAAATTATTAGTACTCTACCCATTCAAGATAATCATATGTCCATATCGACACCCAATATAAACATCTATCATGCCAGCCACAGTCTTCCCAGAATCAAGGGATGGCCACCAGCTGGGGATTGTGTTTTTAGCACTAGGAAATCAACACGGTAGTGCCATGAATCAATTGAGATTGTAATATCTTCTAACTTCCCTACCGGTTTAACCATGGATCAATCTGCCAACTCTAGCATAGTAGGTGTAGGTTTCAAGTTTTGAAGACCCAATGCCTACATAGTCTTAGCAGTAATGACATTTATGGTAGAGCCCAAATCCACCAGCACGTTTGGAATTTCTATTCCACAAATTTGCACAGTTCAAATTGGGTTCCCCAGATCCCCATATTTCACAGGCATGATTTTCCCCATCATAAAATCAGATAGCTTTCCCACCACATGAATGGTGAGTGGGTCCCTTGATTTCTTTTTAGGCTTCTTAGCACAATATTCTCTAAGAGTTTTTGCATATATAGGTATGTCCCTCATAGCTTGTAGTAGGGGAATCTTAACAAACAAATTTTTCAGCTCCCCTAACAAATTGAACTCAACTTGAGGGATTTGTTTACTCAAAGCCAACCTTTCTGGATAGGGCAGTTCGACTTGGTGTTTTTGAGTAACTAGCGGTTGAGGAGGTGTATGATTTTTGTTGACTTCGTTTGATTCCTCTTCGAACATTTCTGGTTCCTTTACCTCATCGCCAAATTGTTCAGTGATATCAAGTGAGGGTTTATCATCTACTACCTGCCCAGATCTTAAATTCATCTCATACAATTCTGCGGTGGAGATGTTATATGAAGGTAGATTGAGGGTGTCACCTTGTTGAGCACCTTTATTGTTAGGATTTCGATTGGGTTGGATGGGAAGTTGAGGATGAATAGGTTGATTGCCATGTTGTACATTAGAGGGCAACTAGAGTTGTTGTTGTGGCATTGACTGTGGAAACTACTCAGGAGGAGAAGGTCCTGGCCAATTAGAAGTCCACAAGGAACTCGAACTAGCTTGAGGAGCCCATTGCTGCCAAGGTGGAAAATAGTACTAGGGCCACATAGGTGGATAAGGCATGGACTAGGGACCCATATTATAATTTCTAAAATATTGGGATGGATCCAGAAAATTATCTTGATTTCCCATTGACAGTCGAGGTTGCCATGGCTTTTTATGTCCCATAAAGTACAACCACTCCATCTCCTCTCCTGTCCCTTAAAAAATTGGTCTCAATCTTGGCAAGGATGGACATGAATTTGTCGCATGATTCAACTCACAAATATTACACTCCTCTACAGATTTTAATGGGCATTCCCTCTATGGGTGTTTCTTCCTGCACTTTGGGCAAAATATAGCCATAGTTCTTTCCAATTCTAGTTGTTTCTATTTTACCTGCACAGTGTCTATTTGTTCAGACAAGGTACTCAGGATATCAGTGCTTAGGTTGTCCAAAAAATTTCCAATTTCTACTTTTGTGACACCTCCACCAGATAATTTTGTTGATCAAATCCCTTGTTTATTCCTTGCAACTCCCCTTGAGCACTGGATGCACAATTTGTAGATGGTGTCGAAGTTCTTCTTTGATATATCTCCCTTTTTGACTATATTTAACAATTCCATAGAGTCCTCTCGAAAGGCCCGGAGAAGGATAATTTTCAAAATGCCCTTATCCAGGTCAGAATGGCCTAATCTCCGCAATGTGTATTTAAAGTGTTCCACACAATATTCCATATTTTCGTCCTCTTTCTATGTAAATTTGAAAAGTTCTTCCTTGATGTCTCGTGGTTTATAGTAATCCTGGTACTTCACCAGGAAAACAACTTTCATCTCCTCCCATGTTGTGATAGTCCTTCCCCCAAGACCCATAAACCATCATAGAGCTATCCCTTTTAGCATAGTAGGGAAGATTTTCAATTTCTAAGCATCAATTATATAATCATATCCCCGACACACAACATCAAATTCAAACAAAAACGTGTCGGGATCTTTTGAAGTAAGCCCATCGAAACTAGGTAAAGTTGTTAAAGGAATGGGCTTTGTTGGTGCGCCAGTCCCAAGATCCCCAATTGGGAAGTCAATAGTGGAGGTTGTAGGTGCCATGAATATCCTCCAATACTCACTGGGGATTTCAACAGGCTCCACAGGAAATGATAGAAGGGCTCTTATCGCTGGGGCTTGAGTTGCCTTAACAGCACTCCCCCTATCCTTTGGTGATAGAAATGTCCTTAAAATTTCTTCCCTTCTATCATAGTGGCTTGACCCTTCAAACCACTTCTCTGCAACCTCTTCTTCTCTACTAGAATGGGCCGGTTCCTCAGATGTTCTACTTGTAACTTCTTCTTCTTTTTCTAGGAGAAACAGTACCCCTTTATCAAGTGTACTGTTGCTTATCTCTCCAGCTGTTGGAAGGGTCTGCTATATCAAATCAATAAGGGGTGCTATGGACAGCATTGGTTGATCCACAAATTGTCCTTCCAATCTTGTCCGTATACCTGACCTTACAGCAGCACAAGAAGATGCCTCTGATTCAGCTTTCGTAATGATTTGTTGGATATAAGTGTCCCTTCCCAAATCTTATCCTCCCTTCTTTGGGGCTCTTCCTCTACCCCTTTTATTCAAATCTTTGTTCATACAAGTTGATGTGATGAAAATGTCGATATCATCACAATGCTCAGGACCTGGAGCAGGGCGTTAAAAGACCATTCCCTCCCCAGGACGAGAGATCAGTGGAAAGGAAAACAGCTTAAAGGAAAAAAAAACCTAGGGTTCAGGACCTGGAGCAGGGCATCAAAGGACCCTTCCCTCCCAAGGAAAAGAACCCAAACTAAAGAAAAGAATACACATAAGGGAATCTGGCACTCAAAACCTGAAGCAAGGTGTCAAAGGACCACTCCCTCCCTAGGACAATAGATTGGGTTTTCCCAAAATCAAAACAAACAAGAATGAAAAAAATATTATTTAAACTCAGGGCCTGGAGCAGGGTGTCAAAATACCACTCCCTCCCCAGGACAAGAGATCGGGCCTAAAAGTGGGTACAAGAAAACAAAAACAAAAAAACAAAGAAATAAATATGCTCAGGACCTAGAGCAAAGTGAGATAACTTTTTCTCTCCCGAGGACAAGAGATTAACACTCTGATCGATACAGATCATATCTTGCACCTTGTTAGCCCTCCCTGGAAAATGGTGCCAAAATGTTGGTGTCTAGGTATGAACAAATTCGTCAACCCTTTTCCTACATTAATTCATCAATCCAGGTGCATACTCTTTTCAAGGTAGTGCACAAGGTATATGCAGGGGCAAGATTACATTCTACATCAACCAAGGGTTCGTGCTTAAGAAATCAAAACATTGTTGTAACAGTAACATAAATAATTGCAAAACTTAAAAAGGCATTCACAAAAATCTATGTAATATGCAATAGCAATAGATAAATAAATGCAGCAAGTAAAACAACACACAAAAAGGAACACCCAGCACCTGATCAAAAGAGCGGACCCAGCACCTGATCAAAAGAGCGGACCCAGCTCTTTGATCATGGTTGCGTTTACTCACAACCGAAGATCGAACATCAATGCGTTATATTTTATTAATATGAAGAAAACTATTACAATGCATCACCTAGTATGGCTAACCCCCCACACAGGAATGATCCATATTTTATACAATACAGGGGGTGATAACATCTTCCCCCGAAACCTGACAACTACATGCCTAGAAATATACATCAGTTCAAAACAGCACTATTGCCGAGAGAACGAGAACATAAATGATCCAAAATGGATTGGGAACAGCTACAAGTTGGTTATGATGTTTTAGCATTGTTGAACTACTGATGTGAATCACAGAACTGCTGCTATATGCTAGAAGATCAAAACCTCTTCTCCGAAAGCTATGGACATAACACTTTTTAGTGGCTCGCATAGGTAAAACCTTCATGACTTTTCTTCATTAATTAAATATTCCAAGAGATAGTGAAAGTAGGGTCGCGTTATAGATTTAGCACAATAGATACATGTTAATGGGTGTAAAAAGGATGAAAAGATGAGTGGAAATGCAAGGAAAAGGTAGGCAGATTTAGCGCCCAACACTTGTCTAGCTTCCTAGAGACTTTTCCCTGAATTCGGCCTCAAAATAGGCCAATACAGGAAAACCTACAGGATGTCCTAAAAACCTACAGGATTCCCTGTATTTCTGCAGTATACATCTGAGAGAAAAATTATGGGTGTTGAAGGTGATGGAAGGCTTAGGGAAGGTGGTTGGTGGATGGAATGAATCAAGAAAATACCTAGGATCACTCAGAACTCAAAACCAAGGTTTGGAGATGGATGTATTTTCTCAACATGCTTGGATAATTTTCCTTATGAAATGATGAAATTGCGGAGGGTCTTAGTGAAAGAAAGGAATGATCATGGATGGATGAAGTTTGAAGGAGGTTGTTGGCTATGATATCTCTCTTTACTCTTGAAACACTTACACTACATCAAACATTGATATTTCCCAAAAATCATGTAAACAAGGAGAATTTCAATAAGTTAGGACAACATAGTTTAATGAGCTAGTTGTCTACTTCATGCATGAGGAAAACTTGAAGAATAAGATGGAATCATTGATGATATCTACTGTAAGGCTGAAGATGGAAGAAATGATTACTAGGTCCTACTCTTCCAAATTGATCAAATGTTGGCTTAAGTACAAAGAATTCTAAATTCTATGAGAAAGTAGAATTATGTCTTTTTGGGGTTGCATAAGAGTCCTTTCCTCAAATCATGATCCCTGAAGGGAGAAGTGAGGAAAAAAACTCTATTGATAGACTTTTTATGGTTATTTATCTCTTCTAAACTACTGCTACAGTAAAGCACAATTGGAAGCAAACTAATAAACAAACTAATCAAATCTACACTACTTGCAATAAAATACTTCTATGGAAAATTTAACCATGAATGTATGAAATAAATCTAAGAATACAAATACAAGAAGAGGAGCCTTTTCTAATAGGGTTGGGCCCTAACCGAAGAGCTTCATCCCTTTGAGTTAAATCAATACTGGATCAAGAAAAAGCTCATTCTCATTATCAAAACAAAAAAATACATAACAATGTCTTCCACAAGTCTAGAGCTAAAAAATAACTAGTGTTTTTGTAGAAAAAATTTGAATCCTAATGAGGCTCTAGGTCTTTTTATTTATACAACTGATGTCCCCAATGAATTCCTTAAATACAGGGAAACTCAACTCCCAAACTCGAGATAAAATAACTCTTTGGCTGTCACTTGCTCGATTGCCTTTTGATCTTCATGACTTAGCTGCTTGTACTCCAAACTAGTGTGATTGATGGAGGAATATTCGAATGAGGGAGGAGTAAATGCGGAGGTTTTACCTCCTACAATCCTTCTTCCTTGTCCCATTCAAGTTTCAATCTTTAATCTTGCCAAGATCCCTGAATTTCTCTCATAAACCTGCATTCAATGCATATCAGTCCACTATGCATAATATATCAGTTTGAATCTTCTCATTAAACAAAATATAATCAAAACATGTAACAAATTGTGAGAAGAGTTAATTTGACTAAGCTAGGAGGTGAATTAAGGTCCATATAGTTACCCAATGATGAGGCTCATCATCACCCCCTACTAAAAGTTTTGCTCATCCTTTGAGTAACTCAATCAATATCCATATCTTTCATAGCCCTAGTGGCCTCCTTGAAATCGCATGCTTCTATTGTGGTTTCCTCTTCTTGAGCATAGAATCCTACCTTCCTTTCTATCTCCTCCCACTACTTTCTTTCTTCCTCTTCCTTCCTTCCTTCTAACATCCCCAAGAGAAGTGGTGGATTGAATATCAAGCCAATCCAATTGAATTTGAGCATTTGGATGTGTTAGCACGCTGTAATTTGAAGGTTGTAGGACAAATCACAAGAATGTAACACCAAACCAACTTTGGGATGGGAATCTAGCCCTTCCAATCCCAAAGAGCTCTCTCTGTAAAATTTATCTTTATCGCTTGCAAATCTTAGACTAGCTATGATTGTACTTGGGTTTTGGGTTTTGATTTGTGTTTTGGAAGACTGATTGTATTCAATTTAATTAGAATTTATTGGACAATTGAGTCAAAAGGTAAATTGAATGGTTGCATCAATTTTTCACAAAGCAAACTCACGGCAAGTTAGGAATATTTACTGGATCTTTTAGAATAATAAGTGGATGATGGTAGAAAAATGAAAACCTTTAGTAGAACTAAAGAACAATTAAGAATTCTTTAGTGTGGCATTCAGAAGAACTAAAGAGCAGTCAAGAATTATTTAGTGTGGCCTTCAGTAGAAAACATACAGATTGCAAAAGCAGACAGAATAAGGTACTCAAAAGTAAATCCTATTCATCACATTTTTGTTTTACAATTGGAATTTATATGATTACAGTGAAGAGATGACAGTGAAACACTTTAACATAAGAAAAACATCATCATATTTAAGCCACAAGAATCCTATGAATGGTCTACTTAGTATTAATGCTCCAGTGCTGTAAAAAAAACTAACAATGCTCCAACAGATCACTAATATTTCTGATCTCAAACAATCGACCTCTAATACTTTATACAAAATTTACAAACTATTTCCAATAAATGTTGTCTCTAATAGAGAGGACATTTTTAGACTATAGATGAACTAAAAAGCTTTAGCTGCTGCAGATTAATAGTTTTGGTGGAATGTGTTGTGCAAATGTTGTTGCTGTGGAAGTGGGAGCAAGTAAGATGTAGACCCAAATTTGTGGCTGGTAGATGAACTAGAAGATGCAGATGTATCGTTTTTTTCTTAGTAATTCACTCAATTGCTTGTTGATCCTCTAGCAGATGCAGATGTATCTATTTTTTTCTTAGTAATTCACTCAACTACTCACTGATCCTTTGACTTCATAATCTGAGACTTCCCTCACTGATGGTTGATCCTGTGACTTGCCCTGCTATTTTATCATCCATTAAAGTCAAAAAAATATTTTTGAAAATATATAATAATATATATATATTTGAATAATATTTCCAAAATATTTTAAATGAAATTTATAATTAAATTTCTGCACAACCATGTGTTGTTTCCAATCGGTGGTTATGTTTTCTCTTTCCATGAATTCACAAAACCATGTGTAGTTTTGTTTCTATTAATCCTTCCTATGTAAATTCATTTTATCTGTATGTAAATTCCTTTTACCCTTGTATAATACCTGAATGGTTTTGCAAAACCATGTGTTTATTTGTATGGTTGGAAGAGTATTCTCACTTTGCTCTTTTACTTTCACCTGCAATATGATTTTACACCTGTAAATTGATTTCACCTTAATCTTCTATCATGAAATGCATTTAAATGAATGTGATCTTTGCTCACCTGTACATTAATTTCATGTGAAATTTTCCCTTTTATTTTCTCTGATAAATTCATGGCATCTGAATATTATTTCATGTGTCGCTGTAAAACAATTTTACCTTTGAATCTCATTCCACAACCTTAGTCTCATATTGTCTATAGCTATATAATTTTATAAATTCATGGCATCTGAATTTTATTTCATGTGTCACTGTAAAACCATTTTACCTTTGAATCTCATTCCGCAACCTTAGTCTCATATTGCCTGTAGCTATATAATTTTACCTCAAGTATGGTTTCACCCGTCTGAAACATTACCTCATTCTCATATCTCAGTATTTCACTTGAAATTAATCCACCCTATATTCCTCTGCACTCTCATATCTGTGTATTTCACTTGAAATTAATCCACCCTATATTCCTATAACATTTATAAGATTCAAAACCAAAATAGTTAATGGTTTTCGCATGGGGGAAAGTAGTATTATTTTGGAGGATGCGATATGGGGCTGCCAGATAGCAAAAAGGCCGGTGAGGAAAACAACTTATCTCACATACTTTTGAAGTGTGAAGTGTTGGATGAGCTAGGATGCGAAACAAAATTTTAACCTTTCATTTATTTCTATGAATCTCGAGGCAAATAAAAATGAAGGGGGTTTAATTCTTAGTGCGGGGTGGGCCATTGGTTAAAGGGGGTTTAATTCTTAGTGCGGGGGTGAGCCATTGGTTGACTTTGCAGAGGGAAGAGGTAGTATAGACTTGTGGGGAGAAATTAATATAAATTCCAAAACTTTATATTAATAGGGTTTTGTGAAGTGAGGGGTAAAAAGAGGGATTATATATATATATAATATATATATATATATATATATATATATATATATATATTACTTTATGGGATTTATCCCACATTCACAAGGGAACATTCTTCATGATGGTTTATATAAGCCCATAGTTACAATGTGTTTCGACAAAATAAGCCAAAGGCTACCCAATTGTGCTTGGTGTTAGGTGATCTAGGCTTAGGTATTATGATGCATGTCGCATGGAGATGGAGCGGGAGATAATATTTTGTGCTTATTTTTTATGCAAATTTCAATAAAATCCAAGGCTTTAAAAAAAGAAGCTCTGCAATATATAACCTTTTTGTCACACAAACCTATTCTTAATGATTTGAAAGCAGGTATTTGGCTTATGCTGGGGTAATATTCAAATGAATTAATAAGGAAAGTGGGTGATAAAGTAGGAAGCTGAGTAAAGGATGATGCAAAATGGAGAGGAAGTTGGGCAAGTTCGTAGGTCAAAAGATTCATCATGAGAGCAACAAATAATATCTGAATCATCATATTTCCTATAATTATAGGATCCTAACAGGATGGTTTGCTTGTACATGGGTGTCTTGTTCAGTGCTTCTCTCATTCTTTGAGGAGAATGATACTCTCTAATTTTCAAACTATATGGCAAAGTATTCCATCTCGTTCGGCAAACTTACATGCTATCATCCTCTAACAACCTGTACATGTCCTCAAAATGTGTAATTTCTTGCTTTTGGGAAGAAAGATACCTAGGTGCAAGTTGAGGATCATTTTCAATTAAATTATGTGTTTTGATGACATCCATTGGATTTGACTACTCAACTCTTGTCATGACAGGCTCTGTTTGTTCCCTTTCCAGTATCTTCTTCATTTCTATAGCCCTTGCTTCCTCATGGTTCATCCATGATGCCAAATCCATCAACTATAAATACCCTAGTTTTGCATTAGGGTCCCATACATTCAAATATGTCAAGGCCATGTTATGCAAGTAGAACTCAGATATCTTAGCCCTATCTTTTAATGTGCTTTGATCACAAATATCAATGAACTGTCTATAATCCTGGAATGGCATAGTGCCTCTCTATGCTAGGGTCTTGATTTGGAACTGCAAGCACTATCCCTTAAGGTATAATGCATAGGAATTAGCTAAGATCCTACACTGGATTTCCTCTAGGGATAGACTAGTCATGGTTGCCTAGTTCATTATGGCCTCTCTGTCCCTCAGGCTACTTAGTTCTTTGCCCATCTCTTTGAGCTTTTCCTCCATGTGAGCTATGTCCTCCACTCCCTTGGACTAGGCAATTTGCATCCATCTATGTGTTCTTTCTCTTTCTTTCTCAAGCTCAAAAAATAATGGGATGGCAAATTTTTGTGGAATACCCTACCTCCTTCAATAAATTTGTAGTTGGAGTCAAGGTTAGGTTGAGGACTAGGTTCCCTTAGCTCTGGGTCATCCTTCTTTGTTTCTTGTTGCATACTCCCCTCCTTATCCAATTTTGGAGTTTCCTATAGGTTTCGCAGAGTTTCCTGTAGGATTTCCTCTACTTCCTGTAGGTCTTGGTGTGTATCTTGTAGGATGTCCTTTCCCTTGGATGAGGCAGATCTAGTCACAAGCCTTCTCACATAAGTGATAGGAGACTTAGGGGAGGTTTGTCCTGAGGATCCTTCTCCATGAGTTTTTATAAGAGTAGTCATCTTCTCTTGCTATTTAGGAGAGTCTTCAATAACAATGGGAACCTTGGTGGGATTTTGAGGTTTTCCCTACCTTATTTTTGTACTTTTTATTGTCGTAGAGTACAAAGGAGTTTGTCTTTGTATTTTTCCTTTTTGTTTGATAGGGGTGCTAAGGGCAGTGAGGGAAGCTGCTTCCTCTTTCTTAGTGGGTTCTAGAGACACCCTCGGTGACTCCTCCTTCTTTTCTACCTCCTCTTTTCCATTTCCCTTTTCATATTTATCTTTCTCCTCTTCTTCTTTCTCTAGTTCATCACCTTATTCATCAGTTTCCTCCTTGGCATCTTCTTTTGTTTCTTCACCACTTTCCTTCTCTTTCTCTTCCTCTTCTTCCTCATCTATTTCCTCTTCATCCCTCTCTTCTTCTCCTTCATTTGTTTCAGTTTCTTCTTCATCCCTTTCACTGGAAGTAAGGCTCTTGTCATATTCGAGGGCTTTTATATCCTCCTCTGTCTGCATGTCTCTAAAAATTGCCCATGTGATAGGAATTCTAAGGTTTTGGAGGGAATATTCTATGATGAGTCTAATTAACCCATGATGGGCAAACTGTTGGAAGTTTTCTTCATGCACCTTCATGCTTATATCTACTAGTGATTGAAGAAGGAAGTAGGGCATGTTGAGTCTGTGGTCAGGAGGTGTATCTACTCGAAACCTCAATTCTTCAAGAAGCCTAAAGTAGTATCCATATACCACACTATACCTACCTTCATATGATATATATTTTATAAGGTGGTATCTTATTTCTTCCAGGAGTATGGTAGGTTTTCTCTTCTTACTCCATTTTTGTCTTCCATGGCCTCCTCTCCCTCTAAAAAGAATTTATTCTTTGCATTTTGGCTATTGCCCTTGTCTTCCTTTATCCAAGGCACTCCTAAGGGGAGTGTGGCAATTCTGCTTATGAGTTTAGGGGTGAGATTGATGGACAGGCCTCTCACCACAATAGTGGCATGGGTCCTAATCAGTGGAATGAGAGAGAGAGAAAAATCTCTGGCTACCTCATCATCATACCCCCTCAATTTCTCAAAGAAACCCATCCAATTATGCCTTGTGAATATTTCTAACATGGGACAGTGTTAGTGAATCCTCATGGTATTGATGGGCTCCCTTCTATTACACCCCCCTGTCATTTTATTTGATGGATGGAGGAGCGGAGATGTCTGATACAAAAATTTTAATGAAGGAGGAAATTGAACTGAAATGTATGTGGATACAATTCCCTTTTACTGCAATCAATTTCAACAAACTAGAGGATTTTTTGTTCCTTTCACTTGGAAAAATAGGAGGAAATGTAGAGCCTACCTCCTTAAAATTCTTGATGTAGCCAACCCCTATTTTTCTCCCTTTGAAATTGCTCACTGTCAATCTTGTAGACTAACTAACTGTATCCTATAGGATTCCTGTGGGATCCTATAGGATTCCCTATAGGATCTTGTAGGTGGTCTTGTGTAGCAAAAAAAATGAAATTTACCTCACCTGTAGACTATTGGAGGGTCAAGATAAACTTTGCTAGTGTGAGCCTCGAGAATGTGAATGCATCTATGCATGGGGATCAATGTTTATTTCCTCTTATGTTTGATTTGAGTGACGTGGTGTGCTGGCAGCTGAGGTATGAATATCTATTTTTGGACCATTAGTCCCACTACCACGTCATTATTATCCTCACCTCATAATCAACTACCACTTCGGGGATCCGTAGCTTAACTTCCTTCAACCTCATCCTCGTTTTCTTTGACTTACATGCTGCCATGTGTGTGAGTACTAATTATCTTGTCCTCGCTGACTGAACGAACGTGGCCAAGTTAATTGGTCACCTTTCGCTTATAAACCAACCCATTCACAATATTTACATCTTTTCAACACATTATGCAAATGAGAGAGTGGTAGAGAGATACTTACCTGTCATAACAATATCTTACTGTAGTTTTTTGAAGAAATGAGTTTTATTCTGTGTGTTGGCTGCATGTGATTTCTCCTTTCTTTCTTTTTTATACTATCTTTTGATGATTTTCCTTGATGTGAAGGTACCTGGTGTTGATGATGATGATGTTGTTGTTGTTGCTAAGCTTTGGGGGAGCTTCTTCTAACTTTGGATCTCCATGCTTGAAACTTGCTGCAACCTATGATTTATGTTCTGTGGGATAGACTGCTATAGGATTTCCTACAAGATGTCCTATAGCTGCTTCTTCCTCAAAAATTTTAATCATATTCTACTGTTGGGATCTGAGGAGTACTATCATGGGAAGAGATGAGGTCTAAGGGTTTGTGAATGATGAAAAATAACCTTCAAGTGTTGTCCCGCTAGATCTTTTTCTTCATATTTTTCTCTGTGTTTTTTTTTCTTTTCTTGAAAACTGTAATTTTTGGAAACTGATTTTTTTTTATGAATGCAGGGGGTGATCATGGTGGAGAGAGGTATGGTAATGAGATGGTGATGTAGGAATTTATTTTTTTGATATGGGCAAGAAATTTTTCTTGCTTTAGGGTCACTTTAGGATTCCCAAGCAATTGTAATTCCTATAGGATCATCATGTAGGTTTCTAGGGAATCCTATAGGTTTACTGGGAATCCTATAGAAAACATCAAACCCTTGCAAACTAAGGAAAATTAGTGAAAAAAATGAAAGGAATGGTGGAATGATGAAGGATAATGAATGGAGAAACCTCCTAGAAGGAATGTAAGGAACCTGACCCCGACTATCTGGAAGTCAGCCCTTGGAGTCAAGTCAAGGAAGGGCACTTTCAATGTTAACTTTTGTGATCATTATTATATACTTTCATTGTTGTTCATAAACGTAGGTTGTACCGAATTGGTACACTGAACCCACTAAAAACAAAATAAAAACTTGTGATACTCCGGTCATGCCATGACAAGGTGACCAGTGACAACATATTGCAGGGAAACCCACCCGAAACTCAGAGGTGATTCAACTGAATCGCTCATTGGTTTCTAATTAGATATACACATAGAGATGTCTCGATACGTAGTTTTCAGTTTCTTTAGTTGAAGCATTGTCAATTTGTGTTATTTTACTGCTTGATAAAAGACACATCAGCTCAAAGTTGTAACCATGTAGTCTTTACTAGATTCCTATTGTATTCTTTACTAGATTTGTGTTGTGCTCTTCGTTAATGGCATGGCGGTGTTAATGGCGGTGTAAAAGGTCAACGTTCCCTGTGTGTTTTGTGGCATGTGCTTAAATCTACCGATGTATCTGTTTACTAACACCTGCGGGTTTTGGTGTAACAGCAATCGTGACTCCAGTTAATGGTATCAGAGCCAAAGGTCTCGAGTTTGAAACACACCTGGCTCTCCAGCAATTCCTTTCAGAGCTTAACAAACTTCCAATATCTTACTACGGCAATAGTGACTCCAACAATTTCTTTCGCAGCTTAACAAACTTCCAATATCTTACTTTGCAGATTTTGATGGGCAATTTGAATTCGAGGGGTGTGGACTGCTGGCTCTGGGGCTTTGGAATTTCTATGTCGTAATTACAGTGGCAGGAAACTAACTGTGGAGATTAAATCAGTTAAGTTTTGGAAGATGGTGGACTCTTTCGCATTCGGGAAGTTCAAGGAAGAGCTTTGGAGCCTCAACGCAGAGGATCAGAATTGACGTTGGCTGCCTCGAAGCTTTCTATATTCGAACAAATGAGTCAGGTTTAATCTCTTCTTGTGGGATGTTAAGTGAAACGCAGTCCCGACCGATTAATTGAGTTCAGAGAATTTTTTTCCAGATCTCGTGGGATTCACCCTATCAGGTCGGGGTCGAAGTTGATCTCTTCTTGTGGGCTGTCAAGTGAAACTCAGTCCCAACCTCCTCCGACCACTGGGATAGTTTCTTCCCATGTAGAGGGATTGGCTTGTCTTGGCCGGTATATCTCAATATTTTCAAGCCTAGTCTTCAAAGTTCAAACTTTTGCAGATGCTTTATGTGCAGAGTTGTCTAATGTCCAGGTTTCATGCTATTCCTCGGCAGATCTATGGTTTTGGTCATTGTTGGTCAATATTGCACCGGATGGAAGTTAAGCCAATCAAACTTTCTCGTGCCAAGGGTAGAAGTGAAAATGTTGCGAGTTGCAACAATGAGAAAGCTTTTTAATTTAATTCTTTTAAATATATATATTTTTTAAATTTTAAATTATTTTTATATCTATCATACTAATAAATCTGTGGAATAACTTATATTAAATATGTGGAATAACTTATATTAACAATTGAAGTTGAAACCATTAAATAGACACAACTTGGGCTTGTTTTATGCCTTCCAATATGTCACACTTTAATTTTATTTTCTCATGAATTTGAACAAACACATTAAATAAAATTCCATCAAATTTATTAAATTACATGCACAAAATCTCTATATAGAAAAAGCATTGATGAACTTCTATTTCTGAGGAACTTCTATTGTTATCATATTTTTATGAACAATCTACATTTTTTTATGTATTATGTGATGATATTTTAAATCTTTATCATGTTTAGTGTACAGAAGGAATAATGTAAATCTAACCAAGTTAATAACTATTTGCAAATATCCTTTTAAGAGATATAAGTATACCAAAATTAAACTATGATCACGATGAATTAGAAAATCAATTTTTATTATTCACTCAAACATTTTATTATATTTAATTTTATTTCATTATTAGATTGTGGAGTTAGAATGGATTTATGTTAGTGTGATTTAAGATAATGATAATAGGGATTTGAAGTTCTTATTGAGGGAAAGCTTAGGACCAACTACCTTGGCCAATAAATTTTAAAATGACTATATTATTGATATTTTTTGGTTTTTGATACCTCTGAATAGGTACCCTACATTTTTCATGGATATTACCTTTGTATGTTTGGAAGGAGTTGCAAGTACCAAAGCCTTCTAGGCTATGTGGATGATTGTATAAATGGTTTCCTAGGTCATCTATTGGTCAACGATTCTTGGCCCTTTTAGTCTCCAATGTTAATTTCTTTCATCCTAGATAGGATTTGAGTCCTTGAGAAGAATGTACTAGGAAAAATTGTTTAAGGGAGCTACTTCAATGTTTGGTATGTGGAAGTGATCACACATTGTAAGGATTGTCAAGCTCGTAGTTTTATGCACACTTATGTCTTTCCCACATGGGAATGCTTTATAAAGTCATCATGCATTTCCTTGGCCATATTGTATACATTTCACCTAATGGAAATAACACATTTCTTTGACATGCCATGTTGAGTTTTGATAAAAAAAATTGATCCTACCAAGAAAAATTCAGCATCCAAGGTGGTTGATTGGTATTCTATGTTCATATTGGTGAAAGGTGATGAAAACAATGTTGCATGTGTTATTTTATGTGTTGCATGTGAATTATAAGGCTCCTATCATGGTGCACACCTTCTAAATCATAAATGAATGCCAATGTTGGAGTTCTCATGCATATGCAAGAAATTTTGGCCTCCCCCTAGCCAACATGTGAGAATAGTAAGGTGGTTGAGGTGCGATGTACCAAGTCAAATATGCTTAAGAAGGTGAAAGGTTTCCTCTTCAAGTTGAAATTTATTTTCTCCAAGCTCAGCATTATCCTTATCAAGTGAAACTTTAGCCAATTCAAACAAATTGTTGCTAGCCAACACTCATCCACATGTGGGAGGGTTCAACCCAAAGTTGGACACCTTTTCCAAGATTTAAGCAAATGTTTAGGTTAAAAGGTGAAATGTTGAGCTGCATTTAAGTTAGCTATTGTGTCTTCAATCCAAACATTAAAACCCAAGCCAAATCATGACATCTTAAGCGAAGTTGACCCTCGAGTGGGTAATTTTGTTTGTGTAAAAAAAAATAGTTTCTTGAAAAATGACTCGGTGTCTAGTATTGTGGATGGAAAGACTAAAAGATATTAATCTATGAGAAGGATTAACTAGCCATTACAAAGGGAATTTATATAAGGCTAAAACCTCATGCCAAATAGGGAATCTATATAAGGCTAAACCCTCAAGCCAAATAGGTAATTATCAAATAGTAAGATCATATGCCATAAGAATAATATTTTTTGAGTGAAAATTTTGGAGTCGATTCTTTTTCTTTTTCTTCTTGGTTGATGTTATAAAAAAATTACTAGGAGTAGGTACAAGTTTTTATGGTTATTACAAGGTTACTAGGTTTACCTATTGGGGGCCAAAATTATCATGTGGAAGGGAAAGTTAAGGCATTAGTCCCCATTTCTCCTTTGCTAGTACATGAATTTATCAAACCCATTTGTGAGGAAACCCCTTATTAGGTTCTTTGGAAGGGGTTTGATTTTATTGAGTATCATAGTTGATCTAGTGGTTGGAGCCCATTCTCATGGAGATCCTTCCTAGTGGAATCTATAAATCGTAATCATTATTCTTCACTACACTAGGAATTCATGTCTTATGGCACAATTCTATCTTAAATTCCATTGGTATATGCTTCATATGGGGATAAAAATCATCACTGTTTCATGATTTCATGGTTAAAGTTTCTCTTCTCTATTTTCCAAGCATAATAATGCTTCAAAAAACATGCACATTTAGATTCTCATTTCATATCATTTAATCTAGCAACAACTTGCATGTTTTAACTTATGTTTAATCATTTAGAGTGAGATGGTAATGTGTTTAGTCAATATAGTATAAGTAACTCTTTGTTTCTACAATTGATTAGGCTAGATAGACCACAAGGATTCCTCCCTAGACTAAGGTATCTTAGTTTCCTTAGTCTTAAGTGTGAGGAAGTCCATGCCCTCATGCATGGATTCATCCTGGGGCATCCTCCACACTTTTGGTTCCATCTACACATTAATAGGATCTAGAGTCCGGTCCTTGCCCCATGTTAACAAGCATCCAAGCTTCGTAACATCATCAACATACCTAGAGGACATCAAACATGTGACATTAATACTTGCAAAAATAAACGCTCACATATACAAACATGTATAATGACATATGCATATATATCTTCTTTCTTTCAGCAAAAGAATTCAACAACTAAGTGCATACAATAATTAATAAAAACAAATCAAGATGAATGAAATATCATGAAATTGAAAAATTCATAGTCAAAGCTAGCTTGTAGGTGTCTCAATCACAAGCATATTCCATGCATACAATTTTTGCATAAAAACATATATCCTCAGTTGTTAGTCTTGCATTTCTGGTTGTCTTTGTTCTTTATTTTCTATGTGAATTTATTTAACCTTCTATTATGTCAAAGATGTATCAAATACATTAAAAGTTGCTACATCCTATCATAACTCATGTTATTCGTTTTATTCAAACTTGTTATGACATGTCATAAAACCTGTCATAACTTGACATTAGTCCCACCATAACACATAGTATAGCCCTGTGACAATCGTGGTGTATACTTGTCAAAAGATCTATCACAACCTATATACAAGGCCTTTAGAAGACTTATTAGAACCTACCATAAGATTCTCATAGGCCTATTGTAGAATTGTTATCACCCTATGATAAATCAATCATAAAACCTAATATAAAACATGTTAGAAAACCTATCACTGCGTGTGACCAATCCACCTATTGTAACTTGTAATTATTGTGTCACCTACCTATGAAAATTATTTTATAACCTATAAAGAAACGGTCTCATACCTATGACCAATATAGTACCACCTATTATCATCTTGTTATTCCCTATATGAAGTCAAGTATACCACTTGTGTCCTAGTTATACCACTTGCATCCTGCAAAAAAACTTGTATGCAATTTTTGCATAAAGTTCCTACATTCAATCCACTATATCCTCACTATTTGTTATTCATATATACAATTATTGTTACAAACTATCATATATTTTCATAGTTCTATGCATGAACTTGTTTTGTAGCCAAACATGTTGCTTCTCCATTATCTACCCTCTGTTATTACCCGCCTAGATTAGTTTTCCATAGTCCTTACCTTCCACCTCATACCATCAAACTACATTCTCAATGCTACATTTACTAAAATAAGATCTTGAATTTACAACAACTAACTATAACTTCTCGAAGCATGCCCATAAAACCAATAGCCTATCTATAAATATTCTATTTCTAAGAATTTTAGTTTTTAGCTCATATAATTATAACACAAAAGAATACATGCAAATTGAATCAACACTTATTATATTATCCTTCATATTAGATATTGAATAGATGCTTTAGCATATCACTCTCAATCAAAATGTATGTACCACTCATAAATCACATTCATATATCCATATTCATCACATACAATATTTCTAATTCACTAGAAAGAGAAGGTATAGAGAAATTTCCTTCTCATTTCCTTGCATATCATGGAACTCAATCAACATAGATGTCCTATTCTATGGTATTTCTCATTATTTATATCTATCATACCAGCCACATGTATCTTATATTTCTACTCCCATTATAGAAACACCTACATATACTGGCATGTTATACTAACTAACATTTCATCCAATTATTTACTATACAAATTTATCATGTTCTTGTTACCTAGACACACATATCCACCATGGGAGTGCAAGAAACCAAAGCTCTCCAGTTCATTTTTGCAATCTCAATATAGTTCCTTCTTTAGGGAATTTTATATTAGTCGTTGCTAGTTCTTAGTTAACAACATATTATACTCAATTCCCTATGTTTTGAGTGATTATAACCTTGTTAAGGCTCATTATGCTTATGTTGTAATTTACTAGATTTGTAGGGAATTTTATTTACAATTCCTACTTAAATTCAATTTTTTTTGTTCACTGGTGCATTATTCTAGTCAATAGATTTCAATCAACTACTCACTTATCAAATTTCAATAATAGGTCTAAAATTTATGGCCACCGGAAGTTCTAACTGGACTCAAATGCTTCTTTTCCAAACTTTTGCAGCTTTCATGCAATATTTTCTTCACAAATATCATCTAATTTCAAATCTTGGGTTGGCTAAAAATCTATTCTCGTCAATCAATTTCCATTGACTATTAATTTTCACAATTCTGATATCGAGGGAAAAAGTTATGCCCTCTTGAAGTTTTTCCCGCTAAACTTTATTTTCACTCCTCATGTTTCTTGTAGTTTCCTTCTGATTATTTTGTAAAATTTTGATTTCAACACAAAATTCTAGGTTGACAACTATGTTTTGATCTAAGTTACCTTTCTTTTTACTATTCATGGCCAAAATTTTGATTTCCAGACAAAAAATTATGGCCTTGCAAACTCTAGCCTCTCCTCCTCTGAATCCTCAGTTGTTCTAAACCTTATTTCATTTTTAAATTTGTTGCTCATGCGCCCTCAAATTTCTTCACTACCCTCAAATTTCTAGTATGTCTATCAACATTAACTGCCACATGGCTAATGTGGTCTTCACCTCTTCGGCCACCTCAGCATTTATCTTTCTCACCCACCACCCCCAAGGTTGGCCATCTTGGCCCTTACATGGCATACATATCCACATCCCTTGGTAGTCTCGTGGGCCATTTTTATTATACATATACATATACATATACATATACATATACATATACATATACATATATATATATGTGTGTGTGTGTGTGTGTGTGTGTGTGTGTGTGTACATATTATATGTGTTTCCATACATTGATATGTATCGGCCCCTCTATATATACATGTGACCTAATAAAATGAATAAAATATAATGTATATCCCAAGGCCTTTTGCCACCTAGGCATGCACGTCATGCACTCTGGGTCCACCACACACTCTTGATGCCCAACAATTCAACATAATGTTTTAATATAATTGTGCATGGGTCCCTCCGCCAATCCCACATAATCCATGGTGAAATCTATACAATATAGTATATTAAATACAATATGATTCCATATAATACCTATGGACCCTCTTGATCAATTGATTGTTATTAACAACATACAAATCAACAGTTCATATTGAATAGTGAACCCCCCTAGTCGATGTCACAGATGGGGGGTCCACTATCATGGTTCCATTCTTTGTTCCATGCCCCTAAATCAAAAATCCCAAATTCACTTGAGAAATCTGATGGTTTTTGTTAAAATGAGGACCACTCCTCCCCTACATTGATTTCATGTGGGTACCTCTCTCCCCGACACGGTTCTGACTCATAGTTAATCATTTCATTAATTAATGGCAAACCTTTGTCATGGGATGCCACCTCCATTCCACATCATGTGGCTTCATGGCCCACCTCCATACTAGTGGCTCAGCTCCACCCTCACAACTTGTAGTCACTGGTTTTGTGGCTTGCAACCATCACACCCACATCTTTGCCTTGTTTCCCAACTCCGTCAGAAACCCACAGTCATAAGGAATTCCACTTGTGTAACTAAATGGACATCATATTGGTCCTGAGGACATGAGTTCAACAATGAATATAATTGGCATAATGATAATTACTATAGAAATGAATGTTTTAGATCGAGCTTGGTGAAAAATCAAATCGACTATGGCTATGTTGTTTAATGTAAGGCTCATTCCATAATCTTATAGCTTTGTTTCCAAATTTGGTCCATGAAATTGTTGTAACTATAGGAGTACGTGATAGTACTCTATTATTTCTTTCTTTATAGTGATTGTATCTCCAGGTATCACAACGGGTTCAAGTAAACCAAAAATTCATATCTTCATACAAACACATTGTATGTCAAGGTCTGAGCACTTTATAACGATCATAAGGAAAATAGATCTAAAATATTGGACATTCCAATATACTTGATAGTACACTCGAGCATGTTGGAATTTTTTGAGAAGCCGAAAATTTTCCAATGTTGCCATCTGAATAACTTGGTCACTAATTGAACCACATCTTGGAGTGTGGTCAATGGATTTTGAAATTCCTACCATAAGTCTCTGGTATTTGAGGGTTCCTTGTTAACTAAAATTGTAGCAAGAAAAAAGGTGCCAGCAGCAATCTGGTGGGGCTTTAAATTGAAATAAAAGAGAGTTACAAAGTTGGCACAACCTTTAAATTGCTTTTACTTATGTCTCATATTTGTTATAGATAGCTATATTTTCTTTCAATATATATTTCTATTAGAAAAAAGAAAGATGATTGTAGACTTATATTAATATTTTTCATTGGTTTTGTTATTATAACCAAAACCACCAAGAAGCAAAGGTGTGAATATAAGAGTAGAGACAATGAATGGTTGTGAAAATCTACAGAATTATTCCTCCACAAAAATAAATGATATCATAAGCATGTGAATATAAAATCTCTATAAAGTTGTACAATATTATGTTTCTCATAACTCTCCATCATAAACATCAAAGCACTGACCACATAAGAGTTTGATAGTACCAACACTACTTTCAAAGATATATTAACTCTACATAACTCTGTGCACAAATCAATAATTGCCTACAACCAACATAAATCCTACCAATATATTATTTCACAAATAGGAAAACATAATAGAGGTTTGAATAATTATTTATGTTTTAGTTTCTATTATATAGATAATCCTCGAGATTAGGTTTGTGTTATGGTGAGTGGTTATTAGAGTCCAAGAAGACCTAGACATTGATTCAACAGTTTCTTGTATGTATTTATATGTATACTATTTACGTCATTCATCAAGATCAATATTTAATATATAATTGAGTTTGGTTTCCAATTGTGTCTTACTGTGGTATCAGAGAAAAGGTTTATTCGACTATTGATTGAGTTTAGCCACTAGTTTTCTGGCCTTATTGGTTGATCCTTCTTTCTTGGACATTGGTGTTTTTTGTTGCAGCCTAT
This sequence comes from Pinus taeda, assembly GCA_000404065.3. Lineage (NCBI taxonomy): Eukaryota > Viridiplantae > Streptophyta > Pinopsida > Pinales > Pinaceae > Pinus > Pinus taeda. The sequence goes on along the minus strand of APFE030442854.1, from coordinate 24,027 downwards.
CCATGGTATTGAGAATTGGTGATCTTACTATTCAAAAAGTGTGTTATATCTTTGAACATGCAAAAAAGTGCAATGTTGTCATATAATTGAGAAATGGTAGCTTTTTCGAGCAATTTTGACACAAGTAACAGCAAGAAGGGAAAGGATACTGCAACATTCAATTAAGGAGTCAACCACATCCAATTATATAAGTATTGGACTCGGTGAAAGTGGATAGAAAGAGAGGAGATGTTGTTGGCCTGAAAACTTTGTGGGCGTGTGACTACCATTAAATTATGAAAGGAAGAATGTTGGTGGCCGCAAAACCCTCCAGAATGATAATCCAACTAGCCTCATCCCATCGCCATTAGTGTTGCTATTAATATGGAAAGGAAAACAGAGAAACTTTTATTGACTCAGCGAGTTGCAGGACCTGGACCTGTGAGGAGGATGTTATTTAGATGGGTCACGACCAGTTTCTTGGTGAATATCTCTAGTGAAATGGTGTAAATATTTTGTTTTTTTCAGAAGATAATCGACACTACCAATCATCGTGTGGAGGTGAGCTAACCATTATTGAAACAGCGGTGTTATTCATTGTTTGCAGGTTTTTCTGAGCGATTTATTGTTTTAATAATATGTGTCTATGAAAAAATTATTTTTCTTCCTCTGATTGAATTTTGAACAATCTGTAGAATGAGAAGAACGAATAATGTTTTCATACAAAAGTTACCTCTGTAAAGAACCGCCTTTGTTGACCTCCTTTATGGCTGAGACTATAGTAGATTGAACTTGGGACATATGTTGAAGCGTTTTCATAAACTATAACATGTATTCTTCTTGAGACAAAAGTCGATGGCTAGAAAGTTGAAAACACATAGTGATTTCGGATTTTGTTTTAACAAGCCTGAAGGAGATTACATGTGCTTTGTTGTATGTACATTAGGATTCTGCAATGAAATATGAATCCATACATGGGTTGGCTTCGAAAGTGTCATGAGTTTATTGAGGCTTGTGGTCTATAATTTTAAAATAATACAAGGGCATAGCTAGTACTATGGAATCCAAATAGTTGGTGAAAGCTTCAGGGAGATGTTTGTTGAATTCATAGAGTTGTTCTCATGCATGCCATTTTCACTAGATGAGTACCTGGACAACAACATCTGAAGAAATGAGATGTTGGAATGCTTGGTGGAACAATTTGCATTTGTAAAATTTTCAAATAGGAAGTGGTACTTGTTAAAGCTTAGCAATTGGGCAACATCTCAATGCATTGATAATGAACTGAGAGGTCAACAAGGTTTGATCTATTGTTGTTGATTGTCACCAGAGTGTCTCTCTTGGAGGTCAAGGGAGATACTCACACAAGTCGGAGACATTGTTTGAAGTCATTTGAACTCCTTATCAGAAAGAAGGTTGTTTTTCTGACGATGATAGCAATTGACTCCTATAAGTCGTGGGTTCGAACTTCGATAGACTGTAGTATATTTCTCATAATTATCATAAGGATTTATGGTGGATGCAACACTACAAGAAAAAAACATAGGTACAATATTTGATATTATTTTTTGAAAAATTGTAATATGTAGAGTGCCTCCTTTAAATAGTCTTACTTACAATAGTGATATGGTAGTCAAAGAGGGATATAGTCTCCAGCTAGCCCATTGTTCAGAAATATATGAAACCATTCTACATGTTAGCATGCTTTTAGCCTCGACTTTGTGATGTAACCCTTATAATTACACATACTTAATCTTATTTAACTTTGTACAAGGGTGCTTTGAGACGTGACTATGATAATAAAAAAATTGATTTTACAGTGTAGGTGGGTGAGTGATCGGTTGAACACAAAACCGAGTTAAATCATTGTAAATATGTTTGTATTGGGTGCATTTTCGGTGGTAGCCAACACCTTTTTCAAAATCGATTGCAATTTTTTCTTTGTTAGGAAGCTCGAGAAAATTTACAAACTCAATGATTTGCTACAGCTATTAAGAAATATATTGTTATATATCATTCATAAGAATGTGCAATTCAACAAGGACACACTCTTTGACATTTGAACATGTTTGCAAAATTCTCAAAGCTAAATTGAATTCTTAGAACTGGAGTTGTAGTTACAGCCAAACAAATTTCAAAAGAAATATTTGTGATTATGAACTGGTGTTTGTTCAGAACAACACTTTGTTTGAACCTAATTCTAATCTACAGTTAGGGGTGGATCAGGTGATTTCAAGAGAAAATTTGGATGCAGTCGAAAGTCCTGATGAGAAGCATATTGTTCCCAAAACCTTACAGAACTAGTTTCGGATATAATAAGGATGTCTTAGATGTATCTTTTCATCTTCCTGATTTTTCTAAAACTATACAATTTTGTAGTGCTCAATTTTTGGATGGTGTTGTTCTAGAACAAATTGATCAATGTCAACAGTGTAATAGAGTTGGACATGTGAAATATCAGTTTTTTTTATCTTCACCCGTGTGAGAATGTGGAAAGTGCAATCACCATTCAAATGGATGTTCCAGAAAGAAGACTACTACAAGAGAGTAACTAAATTTTGGATAGATTGCTTCTTGGGATTGGTCGAAAATAGCTAATAATATTTACAGGTCATACCACAGGATATGTTCGAGAGTGTTGACTAGTCTTGTAGAGATGAAGAATACTTCATCTTCTCACCCTATATCCGATAAGGGGAGAATTGTTGATGGTCTTCTACAGGTGTTGGGGTTTTAATATAGGTTTATAAATTCAGTCCCTCTTACATTTATTTGTCAATCCGAGGTTTATTTAGTTATTTCAAGGTTATCGTGCAAGGTCTATGTAGGCCACAGGTTCCCTACCCAGTATTGAGAAATTACTAAATACAAGGTCCAAGGAATGCTACAAATTGAGTAACGGGAAAGTAAGTAACACCAAGTGACAACAATCTGAAGTAATAACAATTAAAAATAAGAGCAAGAACATAAAGTAGTAAAGAAATGAACAAAATTCATAAATCATTAATGATATAACTAAAAAGCATACATATCCACATGGCTATATCCAACAACACCTAGTTGAGAGAGCGAGCCCAACTCTCTGATCAGGGTTGTGGCTAAGAATTTGAGATCACATGAAATTAAAATAAGTTGAAATTCACATTAATTCATAAAAGGAATTACAAATGAGGTTCTCATGTCACAAGAAAAATAAAATCCTATCGTTCTTCTCATTTGGGCCATACTTATACAACCTTCATTACATGAATAACATTTAACAAACCTAGAAATCATGGTGATCTTGTCTGTTCAAAAATATATAATAATTCCTCAAATAGGAAAAATGATAAAAAAAGATAGCAACAAAGCTGGTTATGCCAGCTATTTGGCAGTTAATCAGTTGATGGTTCAGTCCTTGAATAGCGTTGTTAATCTGCAGTCAACAACATCACATTGGGTTTTGTTCAACTAAACAATGTCTGATATGAATATGAAAGGAATCTCGTCAACAAATCATCTATGCATCGTTCCCCTATAACTACCACTTCATTAATTAAAAAGTCAAGAAGACATGCCAATATGATATATTATTTTCATTAATTAGGACACGAATTGACCTCATAAGAGATTTAAAATAGATAGAAAGGGACAAGTGAAAGTAGGTAAGAATGGACAATTTCATTGGCCAACAACAAGTTTGAATATTTGTCAAGAAATTCTGAGTTAGAGATCCACAAGTAAGCCTAAGCCACAACCTGTATCAGTTAGAGCCAGAGTTGTAGCCAGAGAGACTTCAATTTTATCTTAATGAGTTGTTTTTGAACAAGAACTTCCATATTTGGAATTGTTCGAGGAACTACATTGATAGTTCCAAAGTTAGTGGTCACCTTAAAACCACATTTTTGGTTATTCTGAGAGCTGCTATGAAGGTTCCAGAGTTGGTGTTGGTTGAGATGTTGAATTCTCCCACGTTGGTTTGTGGTCATCCTTTAAAACCATTTTTGAGAGGCATTCAGCTCTTCGCTGAGATGCATTTTTTTATTTTGAGCTCTCATTCTTGGACTTGGATACATCCCTCTCGATTAAGGGGGGGATTTTTGATAGATAATCCTCGACATTAGGTTTGTATTATGGTGAGTGGTTATTAGAGTCCAAGAAGACCCAGAAACATATTCAACGGTATCTTGTATGTATTTATATGTACATTATGTACATCATTCATCGAGATAAATATTCAATATATAGTTGAGTTTGGTTTCCAATTGTGTGTCTTACAGTTTCATCCAACCATAAGAAAGGGTTTCAACATATGGGTATATGGTAAAATTGATCGAACCTTGTAACAAAATTTGCAATTGAATGTTATCCCTTGCACATACACTAATGTAATATTCTTCCACCCTCTAATGTATTAATACCCTAACAATATCATTTAGATCTTATCCCCTTATGGGATGATTAGCTACATGTTATCCTTTCATTACACTTGTTCTCGATGAAAGATATCAAAATATATGTCACAAAATCAAAATATTTAAAAAAAATGTATCTTCTGCAAAGTATCCAACTAAATTTCACAGTGAAATAAAGTTTGATTTCCCAAGGATGGGAATTAAAACTTTCAACATAATAGCCATCGAATTGAATGGCAAAGACAATACTTTCACCCATCGCAATTATTAATCCTTTTATACGGATATTTTTGGCATTGTCAAGAATAATTTAATTGTACATGTACACATAATACAATTCAAGAATATACACATGGTGCAAGAACTCTTTTGCACAAATAAATCACACTGCAACCATTTTTTCCATAGTTTTGGCATATAAAGGAGTGCTCTACATGCTCCAAGAACTTGTCACCCAAAAGCAATGTGGCCCCAAAAAACTAGATCATGTTCAATCATTTTTTCAAGAAACTGGAAGTCATTCTCTAATTCTTCCTTTGGCCCTCATTTGTTCGTCATCAGCATAGCCACTCAAATCAAAAGACAAATTTTGTCCAACCATTATTCATATCCCCATGAATTTATTCTTTGTGAGCATATTACCCCTAATGTTTAAAACAAGACATCATTCCAAAATTATATGAAACAATTATTGTACATCATATATTCTTCCACATTACATATTCTGATACCCTATCATTTCAATAGTCTTTTCTTGAAAACTAACAGAGATACCACATATCAATATTAATGGAATAATAAAACCTATGATCCACAATTTCCAACAAGATATTCTCATAATCTAACGAGAATATTTCTCATTACCTCTGTATATGATCATGGCCTAAATTTATCCCTCTATAGTTAAATTTCACCCAAAAACTACCAAATTATGGCTTGTAATTCCCTCTAAACTATGCCAAATACCCTTTCGTGCATTTTCTCTTAGATTTAGGGAAATTTTCTACAATTTCAAACATTGTGAATTTCATCAAACAAATGGTGGGTAACCTATAACCTGTAAAAGTTTCCTCATTCTACTCCCAGATCTGACCCAATTGAGCTAGTGCTGTAAATTGGACTATGATACCAGATTGTGACGTCCCCAACCACCTTTTGGGAATCGCTACGTACTTTGTACCCAAAATTTACCAATCAAATCACCAATAAATATGTCAATATTCCCACAAAAGCACATAATCTATAATTATTATTAAACCCTAGCTCACTTCTAGAGCCCACCTGCAACTCTATCTAAATTCCTACTATAATTATAACATATAGGTATCAACCTTAGCATTGAATTTGTTAATAGTAAACAATTAGAAAACAACATATAATTATAATGCACAGCAGAATTGACCAGAGATTGATAATATTCACGCATATTAAGGTTTTATTATTGAAACACATAAATACATGCAAATGCTTAAAACCGTGAAACTAGGGTTTTTACATAAATCAATAATCCACATGGTGAATAAAATGGGACACTTTTATATGTAAAAATAACAACTAACTTAGGACCCTCCATGTTCTACCTAGCCATAGACCTTGTGGTTCATCAATCTCAACCATTGGTCACCCCCAAGTTGGATATGCAACTCCATGGGCAACAATAAACCAATAATAACAACATATCGATGGCCAAGGAACCAACCCAACAAGAAAAACTCCAACCACTTTGCTTGGTTTCCCTTAACTTATGCCCAAGTGGCACACCCTTCTCTAGGACCTTCTAGTCCCTCTGTGATGCCTACCTCACAAGGAAATTTATGGCCATCCAGGAAAATATTAGCACAAGGTTCCAAGTGCTTATGTTTCTTCCAGGTCTTCCAGCACGTGGTCTTCACTCAATGAACCTCTGACATATCATGTGCATTTGTGGCATACTAAACAATACCCTTATTTTGACTACATATTGGATAATGCCTCTAAAAATCACATTATTTAACCCCCTACCAATACGAACCCAATACACCCTCCCAATTTATAAAACCCCTACTTTCACTAAATATTGTAGGTATCCATTTTTTCATTAACATTTTTTATACCCCTTTATATATTTTCATTAACTTTGAGTTTCATATTTTATACCTGCCAATATAAAAATATTTTTCCCCCTATTACATACGCAATATAACATGTCATCTTTTCCTTAATATATATCCCCCAATATCAACGCACATGGTATGGTATTTCTCCCCCAGTGAATCCCCCTTTCAATTCTAGGCACATTTCCAATCCATAACCAATTTGTCTTACGATTGGTTTCAGAACGTAAGTGACAGGCCCTTCTTTAGAATCTGCTAGTACTTCTACAATTCCCACCTTTTAGGGCTCACCAAACAATCACCAAAACTCCAATCAGTTCCAGAGACCAAGCATGAGACCCATTGACTAAAAATCCATAGATAGTTCCAGAACCCCCACATCTAATTCACTATCTCATTCATGACTGAAATCCATTGTCTACCTCCCATCATGGAAAGAATGATGAATACAATTGACGGTGATAAAATGACATGATGAGTAGTTGACTACTTGTATGAATGACAATGAATGATAATGAATAACAATGGTGATGGATGATGATTAATGACCCTTTGAGTATATTTTTATAATGAATGGCCCCTCTTTTCCACATGGCATGCATGGCCTTTCTTTGCCATGTGGCACCTCCCTGAATCCACGTGGCCCCCCATGTGCCCTCTTTTCCACAACACCAAACACAAAACACGTTTCCTACCACCATGGAGTTACACTACCCCCAATACTCTTTTCTATGGAGTGGGATCTGAAGTCACTATATTTTATAATAAATAAATATTTAATTACATCTTAATTACAAATCTAGGCTCTCTAGCCTCACATCCTTTAAAGGCATATACATTTGGGCAAATAAGCCCAAAATACATTTAGCATCTTTACATGGGTACACATGCAACATAATATAACCTAGATCACAAACTTATATTCATATACATTCGATGGACCAACCTACATATCCTTGTACATATACTTACATCATCTTAGATGGCTAGGGGTATTACAATCTTGTTTGCAATTTTTAACATTCTAGAGTTTTTGTTTTGAATCTTGTTATGTGGAAAATTCTCAACACAATTGTTTATGATATGATATTCACATTATGTTTTATGATATGAAATGAATATGATTATTCTTGATATGGTAAATTATTTCTAATTTTGTGTATTTATAGTGTTAAATCAATTTAGTGCCCCTAGGCCTATGGACTTAGTGGGTACAGGTAGTCATTATCTACAATGTATGGTTTATTATCCTCGAAACCCTCTAATCGCCGTTTCTTGTTCCATTGTTATTTCCCATTTTGATAATGGTATAATCCTTACATTCCTCTACAAGCACCTATTTCTTTTGTCATTTCCCCTAGACAAGTCAAGAAAGAAGTGTATTTTAGTTACTCAAGTGGAGAGACCCAAATTGTGTGTGTAAATCCATAATGACCATGAACTTGTAAACTCATGTTTAGAAGCTAGAATACAGAGTCCAAGCTTGATTGGTGATAGTTATGGGAACCAGTGAGAGAGACCTTCATCTTATCTAGGTAATAGATACCTGAAGATGAGTCTTGTTCTAAACTCGAAATGTAGACTTAAAAATGCAGATTGTGGAATTTTTGATCTCCCAATCCAAAAAATTGCACCACAAAAATCTCCAAAGAACTCTACTATTTTGGATGTGAATATTCATGTGAGGTACTAGAAAGAAGGGAATCATCTACAAAACCATAGGAAGTAGTGAAGGGGTCTCTAGGCTTTGTCATATGTTAACATCAGTGCCCATACCTATTGTGTATTAATCCTAGAATCAGTTTTTGAGGGTCGACATCCTTGTTTCCCAACTATTGAAGGAGATTGGCCTTCCTTCTATATCCTTGACTTACCCTTTGGTGTAATACCCTAACTGGAGTATCCTTCAAAAATCGGATCTAGCTTGGGATTGGTAACCTACAAGAAAATTGTAGTGTAGTTTTTTTAGAAAATTAATGATCTACACCCTAACCCTAGTTTACAATTTTGCATGTGTTCGTTTGACCCAACCCACATGTGTTGTCATGCTGATATTAATTTCAGAATGCATTATTTGTAAACATTAAAAGAGTAATTCTATTATTTTTTACATTTCCTATCAGTTGAAATTGAAGCTAAATTTAGGCAAGCATTCAAGTATGAGAGACACTTATCTTTTATCAAGGTTATCCCAGAAAAACCCCTCATCCTTTTGGGGAAAACAGGTCTTCAAAGGAGGATTTTATTGCTTGATAAAATTATCTAAGTACATAAAAATAACCATAGTACTTATCTCCCTTTAGTTGAAGCATTAAATTCAATTATCAGAAATTTGTGCCCACGGAAACAATTTCCATATTTCACAAATTTCATGCCCAAAAATTTCTACCTCAATATCAATGCCAAATCTGCGTCGTTTTCTATGCAAAGTCAGCCTTTAAATCTATGTTGTATATGTCTCGAATTTTGTGCCTGCAATAGCATGCAGTGCCTTGAAATTTCTATTGGTCTAAGCCTCAATTTCTACACTTCCACTTATTAGGTGCCTTGAAACTCGTGCTTGGAATTTCGGGCCAAGCAACAGTGGAATCCCTCGGATTTCATGCCTAGAAATCTCAAAATTTTTGTTGTTGTTTTCCTCAAAAACCTTGTAGCCCTTTGCCTCGAAACTTGTGTGTCCCTCTGCCTCGAATGTTATGATGGTCTATAGATGCCTTGCTCCTCGATTTTTATGTTGTTGTAGCTTCCTCCTTTTCCTAGGAATTTGAGCCCTCCTCTAGTTGCAAACTCTCCTTGAAGTTTCTTCTCTCCTCTTCTCCTCTTCCTCTCTCAATTGTGAAGTGAAGAAATGAGCCTCCCTTTTCTCCTTTTTTCTATTGGAAAAGATTGAATCCCTAACCCTAGGATTCAATGGTTGAGATTTAATCTTCAAATCTCAAGATTTATGGTTGAGATTTAATCTTCAAATCTCAAGATTTATGGTTGAGATTACTTTTCCCAAATGAACCCCCTCACACATTGGCCCCATTACTTAAAATCTAGTACCATTTTCAAGTTGTATACATTTTCTATATTTCTCATAAAGTGATTTTTTCAACTCACTTTAATATTAGAAAAGTAAACTATGTACTTTACACATAAAGTCACTTTATAAAGTACAAATGACTTTAATATTAGGAAAAAGTGCATGGTACACCACTTTTAAGTATCTCTTTCACCCATGACATTAATATAACTCATAAGTGTCACCAAGACAAAAGTCACTAATGTGTCTACTAGGCTAAAAGGAATAAATTCCTAGTAACACCTTTCCTTGGTATTATTTTCAACACTCTCTCTTACTGAGGAAGGTGTTGCTCACCACTCCCATCTTGTCTTTGGAAAAGACATGCTTGCCTATTGGAAAATACTTGGTAATAATCTATGCTACATGCTCATCAGTTGATATATACTCAAGCTTCACAGCCCCTCACTGAACCCAATGTCTAAGGAAGTGGTATCTGATCTTTATATGCTTTGATTTCTCTTGAAATATTGGATTCTCAGAGAGTTTAATACAACTCTAATTGTCACAGTAAATCATAGTTGGTCTTACCATCTGACGAAATATTCCATGAAGCATCTTGCAGAGCCATTATACCTCGCATCTTTCCTAATTGACTGTCATGTACTCTGCCTCTGTGTTGCTCAATGCCACTGACTTCTATTTCCTGTTGAACCATGACACAACTGTTGATCGCAACGAGAAACAACATCCAGAAGTTCTCTTCCGGTCATTGACATTGCTAGCCCAATATGAGTTCATGCAACCAATCAACCTGACCCCATCACATCTTAGATAGTCCAACCCATAATCCAATGTACCCTGCAAGTATATCAACACATGTTTTACAACCACCCAGCATACTCTCCTAGGCTCTGTTACATCCCTATACTACTAGTGTAACCCCTTATTGTTATTAGTACAACCCCATTATTATATTATTGTGCCCATGTAGTCCCCGTATTGTTATTATTGTGCCCCATAGAATCCTGCTATTATTATTATTGTGCCCTTACATTATTATTGTTAGGTCAGCTCTGATTATATTACGACCCCTTAGAATCCTATATATAGAAATGAGGCCTTGTCATTTGTATCATCCAAGAATTGTTCATTTGTGTAATGTAAAGGAGGTTTCCCCTAGAAGAGGTTGAATTCTAAGGCATTGATTTATCTTTTCTATCTTTTTGTGAGCTGGATTCATAACATTTGGTATCAGAGCTTTGGATTATAGGGCTTCGCTGCTTCAAATAGATCATTGTGGAAATTTCACTATAACCTTTTTTCTATGATGTTTCAAATGCTAAAACAAAAATTCATTTGAGGTGACATCGTTCTGAACTTTGGGTTTGAATTTTAGAGCTTGTCTCACTATATGTTTGGAGATATGATTTGAGGAAGTTAGGGTTTTTGCAGACTCCCAAATTACATTCTAAACAGGTGACCTGGGGAAAATCATCATAAATTTTGCTCTGAGAATCAAATTGAAATTTCTTAAGAAGTTTGAGAAAGAGGATGGCCTTTAGTTTTTTGTATATCAGGTTTAGGTACTAAGGTCGAAACATTGACATGTGGCACTTCGTACAAGTTCCCTCTACTGAACTAGTCTATAATCAGGTCATTGTGGGAGATTTGGCATAACTCTTCCTTGGAGAACCCAACCTTGATTAGACTTGCGAGGTTATAAAGAGGACGCAAAGGGCTACTGTACTATGCGATTTCAAATATTCTAGATGCACAATTACAAATATACAACAGATTCAATATCGAGCTCTTACAAAGTGAAAAAAAATGTGTGTAGTTTTTTTTTTTAATTTGCATAAGATTGGTTTGAAAATTTAGTTCGAAGGAATTCAAATGGAATAGTGTAGAATTATTAGCATTAATTGATTCCCTACATAAAGAAAATGGAAACAAATAGTAAGAAACCTGAAATCTCTAGCATGACTCATGAATAAGAGGAAGAAATGCAACATGATATATCAAAATTACAAGACCAAGTACAACAAATTTCACTCTCACAAAAGGTAATTGAAGCCAAGATGAATGGCATGGAAGCTAATATGAATGGCGTACAAGTTAATATGGATGGAGTGGAAGCTAATATGGATGGCATGGAAGCTAAGATGAATGGCATGGATGCTAAGATGAATGGCATGGATGCTAAGATGGAAGAATTGAAGATAAACTTGAATAAGTTGCTACAAGAAATGGTTACTAATGGTGAAAGGGTAATAAAGGAAACTCATGATGAAAACAAAAGAAATGTTAATCATGAGTTCATAGACTCTAATGTTGGATTCAAGACCCACCATGTTCCAAAAATCGATATGAGGAGGTTTGATGGCAAGGATCCCGAAACATGAATACTATAGATGGAGCAATTTTTCAATCTCCATAATGTGCAAAACACACAAAAGGTACGTATTGCAACTTTATATTTGGAACCAAATGAGTTTGTATGGTACCGATGGCTTTGCTCTCATAAACAAATTGTCACTTGAGCAATTTTTATGGAAGAAATGATAGCACATTATGAAGATACAAAAAGCAACACCTTTTTTAGCCAATTGATAAATCTCAAACAAAAGGGTTCAATGATGGAGCACATTGAGGACTTCCAAAAATTGAACATAAGGGTAAAAGATATTCTAGAGGAGCATAGATTGATGTGCTCATAGGAACTTAAAGGATAATTATGCAACATGAGGTGACCTTTGGGAAATCTATTCATTGGAGAAGGCATTCAGTAGCAAGAAAAATGGGAAGCAAATTCATGCAACGAGGAAGCCTACCAGCTCACAAATTATAAAAGATGGAAGTGGTTGTTGCCCCTATCTTCACACCTACAAGGTTACACAAAAATTGGAAGAAAAAAACCTAGAAAAGGGTTTGTTATAGTTCTGATTAGAAAAATATACTAAAGGTCATAAGTGTACTGAGAAGAAATTATTCTATCAATAGATTGTGAGAGGAAGAAAGAAAGGACAAGAAATCAAAAAAGAGAACGTACTCCAGGAAACTAAAACCCTATAAATAAAGAATGAATCTGACTCATATCTTGTACTCGGCATTGGGCTAGAATACCATCCTCAACTATCAAGATAGAAAGACATATCAAGAAGAAAATGGTAATAGTGTTGATTGATTTGGGAAGTACCCATAATTTTATTCATTATAAGATAGCCAAGGAATTGAATTGCTTCCTATATCCAGCACCAGAGTGTCAAGTGATGGTTGCAAATGGAGGAACCATAAATTGCTCTGGAAAGTGCCATAATATCAAACTATCCATGGGATAATATGTATTGAATAGCCGAATGTTTTCCATTCCAATGGGTAGTGATAATTTTGTACTAGGAGTCCAATGGCTACAATCCTTGGGTACAATAGCTTTTAATTTTCAAGAACTTTTCATGAAATTTTGTGTGGAAGGAAAGGAAGCTGAATTAAGGGGTATTCTAGGGAATCTTGGAAAGATAATAAGCTCTAACGGTATGACAAAGCTTCTAAAGAAGGAGCAACGAGGCATAATTGCACAATTATGGACAATCATTCCAAGGTATTTGAGACTCCCAAAGTCCTCCCACATATTCATAATCATGATCATGCTATTCATTTGATTCCAGGAAGTGTTCCTCCAAACATCAAGCCATATAGATATTCTTATACCCAAAAGAGTGAAATTGAACATATGGTTGCAGAAATGCTAGAGGCTGGTATAATTCAACCTAGTCAAAGTTATTTCTCTGCTCCAGTAGTATTGGTGCACAAGAAGGATAGATCATGGCGCATGTGTCAGGATTATAGGGAGCTCAACAAGCTCACTATTAAAGATAAATTTACCATTCATGTCATTGATGAATTATTGGATGAATTTCATGGATCAATTTACTTCACCAAGTTGGATCTTCGTTCAAGATATCATCAAATCAAAATCAAGACTGAAGATATTCTGAAAACAACATTTAGAACTCATGAGGGTCATTATGAATTTTGTGGTCATGCCTTTTGGCCTTACCAATGCACCTTCTACATTTCAAGGTTCAATGAATTCCATTTTCAAACCCTTCCTTAGAAAATCTGTGTTACTATTTTTTGATGATATACTAATCTACAACAAGTCTCGGAAGGATCATGTTCAACATGTTGACAAGGTGCTCAAACTATTGGAGGAGAAACAATTATATGAAAAGGTCTCCAAATGTTTCTTTGGAGTACAAGAGGTGGAATATCTGGGTCATATTGTATCTCATGAAGGTGTTAAGGTATACCCTAGCAAAATTAAATCCCTCAAGGAATGGAAAATCCCCACATCCATAAAGCATTTGCAAGGATTTCTCAGGTTGATAGGGTATTATCACAAGTTTGTTAAGAATTATGGGAGAATAGCAGCACCTCTAACAACATTATTGAAGAAAGATGCA